>JAPYYS010001384.1:0-53656 GCA_030522525.1 Campopleginae sp. 14b
GAGCAATAAATCTGAAAATTTGCGGAAATTAGAGCGCCGATAGGCTTTTTTTGAAAATTTCAAAATGCTGCACAATTCGTACTTTTCTAGCAATTCCGACAAAATTATCAGAGAATGGAGAGCTTGTATGGATTAACATGTGTGCAAAACGAGAGCCCTGTAGCTCGAACCGTTCTCGAATTATGAACGTTTGAATTTTACAGTGCCATGACGTACACACACATATCCGGACATTTTTTGTAGATATGATTTTTCGATGTTTTGGCATATTTGAAGCGCATTGACATTGAAATCTGGAAAAAAAAATATCACCGTCACATAGCTTCCTCTAAGAGGAAGCAAAATCAATAAATCAAGCAATTTTTCATCGTTCCTCTCACGTCACATTTTTAGTATAGTCTGCATGTTAATTTGTTCATTTAAGAATCTTGATTTATTTGTCGTGTACGAGTGTTTTTTTGCTCTGCTATGCGATTTGGCTTGTCGACATTCTCGTGGTTAACGAATGAACGTTAATCAATCAATCAGCCAATTAATCTTCTCTTCTCTGATTCGTCATTCGTGTCATACGTAATCGCACAGGAAACGCGTGGTTGAACGATGCAGAATATCATTTAGGTGGTCATGCAACTCTCCTCTCTTACCACGAGTATTAACGCATTTTATGGTAATTACTCGTGCTGGTCGAAGAGACGCGAAGGAAGGAGGATGACAATTGTATTTTACTTGCTTTTAAGATCTCGAGTGCGACCTCCGAGAAACGGGAACGTGATAATTGACCGCGTGGAAATGACGAGGCTCAAATAGTACGAGACAAGATCTCTCGAATCCTCGGGGATGTTGGAAAGGAATATTGGGCCACGTGATTTAATTGAATTTTTGCAAATTGTCGCCTTTGAGTATGGACAGAAAAACGAAGAGAACGAGTCCAAGTGTGTTGCTCCTTTTCATCGTAATCTCTCGTTCCGTTGGCGAGAGACCAGAGGAATCCACTTTGTGGTTGCAAAGTCAATGCCCAGAGAATAAAAAACATACTTTCTTAACGCTCTTCATTTTTGCCTTTGCAAAATGAAGAGAAAGAGAAAAAAGCGTTAAAAGAAAAAGCGACGATTCTTATGGATCGACGTATCGATTTCAATTCGTAGGAATAATGAAGAGACAGGCTTGGAGTGGATGGAGCAGGAGAGAGAATGATGAGATCGCGTTGTAGCGTCGATCAACGCGAATTCAGGATTTAAGAGGTGAGTTCAAGTGGAGCTCGTGAGCTCGGGATCGCGAGACTGGTTTAGCGATGTTGCAGCAGAAGGAGCAACAGCGGAGCGTGGTAAGCCGATCCACCAAATAATTGATGCACGCAAAGCTGCTACGCGTCTCGAAGTAATGACGGGTCTTTCTCTCGCTCTCCTTTGGCCCCCCCGTTTCTTCCTCGAGCCCCCGCAGCACAGCCGCAGCTTCTTCTTCTCCTTCTCCCCATGGTCTTGTCTTTTTTCTTTCTCCAGGATTCTTTCTCACTCGCTCGTTCTGGTTGGCCAAGAGAGATGCTTCGCTAAATTGGATATCGGGCGTAAAAAAATTCACGAGCCTCGAAACGACGTGAGGAGTAGAAAGAGAGAAGGCGAGAGGAGCGAAACATCTCCCGCCCATAATTGTTCCTCGTTCGACGAGTTTCATCGCGGGCTGTGGCATGAGAAGGGCTCATGGTCGCGGCAGGCTCGACCTCTATTCGTCCTCTTCTCATATCCCCCACAAAGTGCATAGCCTCGACTAAAAATTTATCAATTTTCCATATAATCGAAAATCGAATCCCATCGTGGCGTTGGCGATCGAGAAGGCTCGAGGGATCTCCATTCCTCTCTCTCTCTCTCTCTCTCCTGCTGCTCCTTGGGCCTCGCGCGCTCGCTACCTATTATTTTCTTCCTATTTTCTGCATCTCGTGGGAGTATCTCGCGACTCGGTTCGTGCCATTGCCGCTCAATAAGACACACGTATCCCATGAATGTTATTGCTTCGTAACGGCAAGGATGATGCGCTCGAGGATCATTATTCTTATGTGTTACATGGGAAGACCGAGTGTCCGAGATTTTCCACTAACGGCCTTTCCGCTTGGAACCGCTTTTAACGCGGTTTGCGTCGATTGACACGGACAATCTTGCGCGCAGCTTCACTCCGCACAGCTAAAGGTCACACTCGTTCTTCTCTGTGAGCTTCGGAATAACGGATTGTCGTTTGAGCTAAAAACAATGAAAATTATTCGATAAATAAATGATTATTCAGTATCGCGATTGATTGGTCAAAAAAATCGAAAATGAGAGTCGAATTTTTGGAGTAAATGAGAAAGGAGGTTGACAAGGAAAAGGATAAAAATTGGGAACTGTCGCAAAACCGTGATTTGGCCTCCTGGTCTTTTGGAAGAGAAAATAGCCGTGGCTGGCGCGTTGTTGAGTTGCGATGCGAAGCCCGTGGTGCTCGTAGCTCGCGGACGCGCGTGACTCGACCCCCGTGGGGCTCCGGTAATCCTGGTTGTCCCGATGATCACCGTGTGCGCGGAATCCCCGAGGTTCTTCTCGTTGCTTCGGTCTCGCGTTGAAAATGCGTTGACTGGTATAGCAGTCAACATTGCTGGCTCGTTGTGGCCAATATGTAGAAGAGAGGAGGCGAGGGGTAAGCGCGGCAAGGGGATGCCAAAGGCAGAGAGAGAGAGAGAGAGAGAGAGAGAGAGAGGCACGTACGCACGCACGCACGCTCCCTCGTGAGAACCGCGCTCGTGCCTCTTCGTGAACTCATTTTCTTTTCCTCTGCATATGGCTATAGTCTACATTTAGTGGCTGCTAAGCCGGACAGTAAGAGAAGCAGGCACGTTGAGCGCGCATTGGCGCCATGACCGCGCGGCGCCGATAGCTCGAGCTTCTGGATCGTTTCTCGGGAGCCTTACTTTTTTTCACTTCCATTTTTCCTTCTTTCTCCTTTTCTTTCTTTTTCATTTCTAACGCCCCACGATCGTTCGATATGTCGAAAAGAATGCTGGTCCCTTCGAGCCGGCCTCCCACAATCCTTGCTCGACGATCGTCTTGCTCCGAAAGCCGAGTACTCGCGCGCCCGCGTGATCAACGTATTCGTTTCGCGAATTACCAAGTTGCATAACGACGATACGGTAGTAAGAACGAGTGGGCGGTTGTATATGCGAACCGCGACAACTGTGGGCGAACCGGTAGAATCCCGATCGCCGGCTCGGATGTGTGTACAAAGTCACAGAGGATTCCGAGGCTCACGATCGTGCTCCTTTCCGTGTGCGATTCACTGGGGCATTGTCTCGCTCCGTATTACCGATACCCGTACAATGCCCCCTCGCCCTCCTTCTCCTCCCCCCTCCTTCCTTGCTCCTCTCAGCCTTTCGACCATCGATACCAATCTCTTCGTAATCCGAGTGAGTTATTGCGGCTCTCTCTTTCGAATAAACAATGTCATCGATAAACGTTACAACCTCCTTTATCTCTCCAGCTCCCCTCCCCCCCTCCATGCCCCTCTCCTTCCCGTTTATTATTATGTTTATCGACGTTATGATTGATTATTATTTCGCCGTTCATTATCATGTCTCCGTTTGTTTTATTGAGCCGTTTAGCGCGACGTTTCGATACCCGAATGATTGATTTTCATGCCGCGATTTATTATTGTGTCATGATTTCATCTCTGGGCACTGAGAGATTTGTAGGTGGAAAACGTTTCGGCCACCAGCCGGCACCGGCGATTAATCAAGACATTTCGACGCCGCATGACCATCGCTCGAGCATCCGGAGTTGGACGAAACCGCTACTGTGTTGGGTGACCGCTCACCGGTACCGAAACTCAGGACTCACTTGCCCCAGTAACGGATCAGGCAAGAGACGCTTTGACCAATATTTCGGTACATCTCGCGACTGTTCAGGCTCCAGATTTTACTCCTGGGAAAAATTTCAATTTTTTGAGAATTTTTTTAATACTATGAATTTTTGATATTTTCGTCTACGTAGTTGTCGAATAATTGATCCTATGCTCATGCATGCAAACTCTAGTGTTCAATAACTCCGAAACTATGCAGAAGAAAAATCGTAAAATTTTTATATTCATATTTAATGCTAAAAAGTATGATTCACGAAATTATATCGAATTCTAATGATTTCGAATTTTTCTATGCTTTCAACGTGGCAACATTGTTTTATGTAGCCACCCTCCTTGAAGAGATCGGCTACATGCGACAATATTTTAAGAATTTAATAAAATTTTCTGTTAATATTTTTTAGCATCAAATACGATGACCAAATTTTTTCTTTATTTTTTCTCTACATACTTGTCGAATAATTCGAGTTTACAATATGCAAAATATGGACCTATATATATATGAATCCTATGCTCATGCATGCAAACTCTAGTGTTCAATAACTCCGAAACTATGTAGAAGAAAAATGTTAAAAAATGTTGTATATTCATGATTTGATGCTAAAAAGTATGATCACGAAATTATATCAAATTCTAATAATTTCGATTTTTTCCATGCTTTTATCATGGCAACATTATTGTGTGTAGCCAACGTGTGGAAAAAATAAATAGCATGGTGGATTAATTTTCCATGGAGATGGGGAGGGCATGATAAATAAATATTAATAAATAAAAATGTTTGAGAGTCTCGGTACTCGAGGCACACACGCACCGCTTCAAGGAACAAGAATTACGTGCAACGTAACGGTAGGCTGCTGATCCTGCATCATCCGAAATGTGTTAAATCGTCAAGAGCGACCGTCACGAAATACCGAACGAAGGATTTGAATTTTAAGGTATTTTGGCCTGTCGAGCGCAAGAGCGCGTGTCTGGGCTATTTAGACGGGATGGTGGTGCGGAGGCGATCGAGGGGGAAATATGGAGGAGGTGAAGTTGAAATGGTCTCTAGCCGCGTGCCTGAGATTCCAGCTGGACATTTCGCCGGTTAAATAACGAAGCACCGTTACGAAAATGTTTGAATATTCAACTACAATACCAGCGGCACCCAAAAATCCTTAACTCACGAGTTTTCCCCTTTTTCCTTTCGTCAGCCACCGAAATTCTCCTAATTAATTAACATCTCAGCTGCGCGATTCAAAAATAATAAAAAAGGAAGAGAAAACCGACTGCAAAAGTAAATACCGAATCCTCGTTGACCGGAGTATCGCTCGCCCAAGTTGAAGGAACTCGGGAAGCCTAAAAAAAGCTTCAATCGTCTCCAAGACCCTGGGACCTCTTCTCCCATGGTCTTCGCAAATATGCCGGAAAAATAAAGGCTGCAAATTGAGAGATAAAGAAGAAAAAAAAACCAAAAACGTGTAAGCCGATTGTTCCATAAGGATGCGTGACGAAAAATTCACCACAGAAAATTGAAAAAAAAAAACAAAAAATCAGACTCGAGGTATTTTTTCGCCAATACTTACACGACGTGAGTCCGCGTTCGCTGTAGAAAATTCAACTGACAGAGTAAGACTCGACGAAGTTCGTGCAACTCCAAAACCGAACCAAGTCTGTGAATTGATGAGAAAAAAAAAGAAAAATTAAAGCCTCGGGATAGAATTTTTAGCAGATTAATTTAAAAAATGCATTCTTAACATCATCGCTTTGTTTATTTTTCTAATAATGAAAGTGGCAACACTATAATGACAATAATAATAATAAATGACAATAATAATAATAGTTATGACAATATGATAATAGAACGTCGACACCGATTAATAAATTCGGCATATTTCGCCCTCCCTGTTCCCTCCACATATATTTATCCTTATCGTCTGCCTCGTTGTGGGTTTAACGTGAAATCGTAGCGATCGTTGATACTCGATGAAGTTGATGACGATTAACACTTATCGAGGCTAAATAATGAGAGTGATTTTAAAATGTATCGGCAAGTTTGGTGTAAAAAGGCGATCGAAGAGCAGGACGGCAAAGTTGATTGAGCCGATTGTATTTTTGTTGTTGTTTCTGCTCTCCGGAGTCGTCTGCACGAGGATGCAGCCTCGTGAGACGGTTGATCTTACGATATAATGAAAACAATGATGGTTTGTTATATTCTCCATATTGGGGCGACGGTGTTGAAGACTCACGTGTATGTAAAATTGAGCTAAATAGTTAAAACGAAGATAAAGAAAAATAAAGAAAAATGTGGACTCCCATATTCGTGAGAATGATAATTAATGGATTTTTAATTAAGTCATTTGTTGATTGGAAATAGGAATCTCCATGCGTGTCTGACGCTCGGTCCATGTTCCGGAGCCTCAAGCTCAAGCATCGAAAACGTGGGTGCCTCTTTGAGTCTTTTTTCTTGTTTGTTTTATATATTCGTCGCAGAAACAATGGATCAATATAAATCAATAATTTACCGTATATTTTAGTATCTCGATGTGGTATTCTTGAGTGTTTCTGCGGAGTTTAATAACCGACGTATTGGCCCGTAGCGTTGTATAAACGGGGATCGATATCATGACGATAATAATCGGAGAATTATGGTGTCCTGAGGCTCGGGTCGAAGGCAAATTCGTTGCGGTCATGGAGAGTCTCTGATCAACCACTAAATTGCCTAATATTCGTGAATTATTCGAAAATCGATGGTGCACCATTAACATGTACCGCATTAATGCAGTCGTAAGAAAAATATAAAGTGTAGCGCTACGTTGTTATTCGAGATGCAAAATCGACCAATATCCTGTCATTTATTAATCGCACTCTTGTCTCTCCTCCACGAAAAGTATTAACCATATTAATCTCCCCGATTCGTTCATGGTTATGGTTACGATTTCAAACTTTTTTCATTCGCAGATTTAACGACCTCATGTGCATATATATATATACATATATATATATATATATATATAAATGACACATATATATCGAGGTTAAATCAGTTTCGACTGAATTCGTTACGTTCTAGGCACGATTTTCTTTATTCAGACAGATTGACATATATATATGTATATATATGTATGTGTTTGTCGGTTTGTGTTAATAATAACGCGTATTAACGATGAATATTTTCAATGCCCTTTTCTGTTGCTGTTCATCCCTATTGCAATGATCCGAAGAGCCCGAGCTCCGAAGATCGAGTTTATGACGAAGTGGAGAGATTTTTTCGTAAATTAAATGAAAAAATAAAGAGGAAAAAAATGGAGAATATAAATGTATTGGGCTCGATGCACAATGGACTCGAGATATCTTGATAAATGTTAAAATGGAACCAACAAATTGAATTAAAATAGGTAATTTGTATAAAAAATAGGTAATCAATGTTACAGGATGTTACGTATAATTTAGCCGCAATAAACGGCCGTCGGGGAAAAAAAAAAGTATATAAAATAAGGCTAGAAGGTTCGTTACGAAGTTTTATGTACGTGTGTCTTAATCCATGCTGTTTTTACGCCGAGCTGTACTCGTACGTACGTGTCTCAGTGTCTGTGTGGTTTTGATTGCTCACCTCGACCGCGTATCTCGCCCGTAAACGTAATCTTCATCAGGTTTTCTTCTACATATCCGCGTCTCGCGCAATCTTTCTCTCTCTCTCGCTCTCCATCTTTCTTTTCCTTTCCTTCTCTCCTTCTCTTATCGCTTCAACATGCGACGAATCTCAATATTTCTCTACGATGAACTATTCTCGACTTTATCCTTCGGCCGCCTCTCTCTCTCTCTCTCTCTCTCTCTCTCTCTATCTCTCTCTCTCTCTCTCTCGTTTTTTAACGCGATTACGGTTACACGCGCCGTTACTCTTCGTTCGTTCTCAGGAGTCAAGGGTAAAGAGGAATCGATATTTCCTAGAGCCGCGAAAAATTCAGCCGAGACCTGCCCATTGCATAAAGTCCGGAACCTCTCGAACCGGCACGTCTCTCGCCAATGCTTTTACTCTCAAGTTCCTGTCTTCCGTCAGCAACACTACTTCCCGCTTCAGACGTCGAGGCTCTGAGTCCTCTGTCCAATGCAAAGAAACAAAAATTCACAATACGTTAAACTCGATTCATATAAAAACCTGTAGATTTTTTTTTTCCATTTGTTGGGTTTTTTGGTTTGTTTTTTTTTGTTTTTTTTTTCAATCACTTACCATTGTTTCCATGGTCTTTGCTATTAGTTTTGCACAAACTTAGACAAGTGGCCAAGATTCTGTCGTCGTTCCTCGTCAGTCCATCCTGCGGGCGAGAACAGCGAAAAGCAATTGAGAAAAAAAACGCACAGAATGGCAAAGTATCGAAATTTTCGGTTTTTTTTTTTAATGATTATTTTTTTTTTTTTTTTATTAACCTGCGAGACATCTTCCTCGATGGTGAAGGTACTCGAGGTCAAGAGACTCCCTTTGGTAGTCAAACATTTGATAGCGGGATTTCTACTCCTTGCGAAAGCGAGCGCCGCCTTGGAGGACTCGGCGACCCTGGTAATGTGTTCGGGATTGAGTTTGGCTCTGGAAGCCGGTGGACAATCCCTGGCGTCGGCTCCTCTCGCGAGTCCCTCCAATTCGTTGAGAACTGAAAAACGATAATACAAAAAAGGAGACAAATAGAAAAATGTAGAGTGCGCGATGGTGGTTCATAGTTTTGTCTTTATATTCGGAGCAGCCAATGGCAATAAATTCCCTGGGGATTCCTTCGTAAACTGAGACTCCCTGAGCCTATAAATACTAAGAGGATTTACGGAGCGGGCGGTGGTGATTCAAGGGGTCGAACAGCCAGGACCCTCGACACACGTTTTGCCAAGTTAGCAATAATACATGAGTAGCTTCTTTGACGGTACGAGGGTGCGAAAAGCTTGGATGGTACGCGATGTTTCTTTGTTCGAAAAACGGCAACGGTAAGTCGGAAGGTTAAAAGGAGAAAAAAAAACGTGATTCGTTGGAAGATTCGAAGAGAATTTTCTGGCGTCGAGACTGACTATCAAATGCTCTCGGAATTATTGACTTTTGTCAATGTTTCGGGAATTGCAGCTTCGAGCCATAATGAAGGATAAATTAGACAAACCGTCAGCCACGTGTCGGACGTTACAGAGGCTCAAATAAATAGATTGACGGTTTAATTATCAGGCTGGTGCGGATAAAAATGGAGAATCCATGAGAGAGAACGTCGGGGATGATACAAGGCGAGTTTAACGTCGGAGTATTAATCTTGCTGGTTTTATTCGAGCTCTAAAATCCAATAATCGATCGCAGTATCCGTGGAGAGTACGCTCGTCGAGGTTGCTTTCGCGTCTAGCTAAACCGACACCGATCCTCTATATTTAAATGGTGCTCTCTCTTGCTCTCGTAGTTCATCCCGATCGGCTGAGTTCTTTCATCCCGCTGGTACTCCCGAACGCAAATGAAATTCCAATCCTATCGGAAATCTTTTCAATTGGATGAACCTCGCGCTTAAAGCTCACCAACATTTCGTATGCATCAGTCTGCCTCTTCGAATTTCTCATTCTCGTTACTTTCAGCGGAGCAGAGACGCTCTCTCTCTCTCTCTCTCTCTCTCTCTCTATTTTCGCAATAGTTTTTCCTCTCAAACTCGTTTGTCCGTGTTAATTGAAACAAATCAACATCTCGAGTCTCTCTCGAACGCATTTTTTTCCGCCAATCTTTACATTTTATTCTTGTTTATTTTAGCATTTTTTTACGGTGCGTAAAACTCACATCCCTCGGTTGGTTGACCCGCGCGCGATTTCATCCTCGAGTCACGACTCCGCGATGCGCGCGCGAGAGAGAAACCATAGGTACATCGCCGAGGGAAGAAAATTATTAGTCTCGCTTCAGCCCCTCTCTCTCTCCCTCTCCGTGCTCTTTCCTCTCTCGCCGACTCGTTCTGCCACGCTACCCGCGTTCCGGCCGGGCATCAAATATTCGCTCTCTTATCCGTAAGAATGCAAACCAACGAGAGTATCACCCCGATCCTTGTGGTGAATATTCTATTTTCTTTTTTCTTCATTTTTTACTCCAACGTTTAATGCCCCGTAAAGGCGAGAAACTAAGGATCCAATTTTCAATCTCCGGAGACGAGACACAAGAAAATCGACCCCGATAAATGCGTGTTTGAATTTTTCATTTAATTCATTTCCAAGGAGGCTACACACAACAATGTTTTTAGAATTAAATATGAAAATACAATTTTTTTAAGATTTTTCTTATACACAGATTTTGAGTAATTGAACATTAGAGTTTACATGCATGAGCATAGGATTCAGATATATATATAAGTATATTTTTTGCATATTGGAAACTCAAATTATTCGACAACTATGTAGATAAAAATTTGAAAAAAATTTGTATCATCGTGTTTGATGCTAAAGAATATTATGACGAAATTTTTATCATATTGTCGTGTGTAAACAATCTTCTCAGCGATAAAAAAAAAAAATCGTTTTTGTTTATCACATTTTTGTCTAACCACCTGGGGTATTTACCAAAAAACCGAAGAGTTATTTTTCATGGTGCGTATCGAAGCGAGTAATTGGAATAAAAAGAAGAATATTTACCAACGAGAGGTATCATGAGCGTGTAGAGAGGCTGAGTACCGGAAGTGGCTCTGGAGATGGCTTGCAACTGTGGCAAATAATCGATAAAGCAATTTGTGTCTGGAACGAGAAGACGTGGTCGGACTTCGATTTCAACCGAGACAGTAGATTTTTTGAGGATTGCCTGAAACAGATAAAATAAATGAAAATAAAAAAAATGTATTGGAATGGAAATGAAATGAAGGAGGATGAGAATGGGAGGCAAAAGTGTGACCTGGAATGAGAAGCGAAGGAGAAAGAGAGGGAGAGAGAGAGAGAAAAGTCCGTTGGTGCTATGCGACCTGATAGCACCTCGAGAAACCGCGAAGGAGCCGTCTCAGCGAGTTTGCTCGCTGGCTCGTTTGTTGCCTCGTGAGAACCCGACTGGGATCACGCACCAGGAGAGTCCAACGCCCGCGCATATTAAGTATTCACGCACATACGCACGCCAATGTACGAGTGAGAGAGAAAAATAGAGACAGCGATAAAAAGAGTTGGGAGCGAGCAAGAAAGCGAGAGAGTCTCGATTGCGGAAACTTGCTCGCGTCTTCGTCCTGGCAACCCTGACACTGACGAATGTTTCGGGGCCAGCGTTGAAAAAAGTATCATACTTTTCCTGTATCGCTAATATTGAGCGCGTATGGAATTGAAATTTTCCATTTCCAAATATTCACCCTCGCTCCTCGGCTCAGCTTCTATTCCGCTCCCATTCCGAGTAAACCAAAGAGACTGCCAACCTTTTTCTACGAATCTGAAAAATTACGATAACAAAAAAAAAAAATAGATCGAACATTTTTCCAATTGACTGCTAAATGCTTTCTCTGTACAGAAACGAAAAAAAAACCTCATCGGAAGTAAAAAATTCTAGTCTCTCGCTCATGGGCGCTCATTCTATAATGACAATTTCCTGAGGCAAACGTAATTAGTGTTCATTAAAACGTAACTCAATAACCCTTAGAGTTATTCGTGTGCAATGAAAATTTTGCATTTCGAAAAATTAACCCTCGCAGCTCGAGTCAAATTGCTATTTCGATCTAGTTTCGAATAAACCAATCAGACTGCCAACCTTTTTCTACGAATTCGAGAAATCACGATGAAAAAAAAACAAAAATAAATCAAAAATTTCGTCTGATTTACCGCGAATTTCTTTCTCTGTACAGAATTGAAAAAAAAAACGTCATCGGAAGTAACGAATTCTAGTCTCTCACTGATGGTCAGGGATTCTATAATTACAGTTTCGTGAGCGAAACGTAATTGCTGTTAATTGAAACGTAACTGAATGAAGCTTGCCGGGTTATTGACCGCTCGGTGTAATTCGTATGTAACAAAAATGTTGCGTCAAATAATTGACACTGGGTGGTCGATTCAAATTTCTCTGGTTCGATCACGTTCCAAATAAATCAAAGACTGCCAATATTTTTCTTCGAATTCGAAAAATCACGATGAAAAAAAAAAAATTGGATTGGAAATTTGTCGGATTAACTGCAAAATACTTTCTCCGTACAGAATTGAAAAAAACGTCATCGGAAGAAACGAATTCTAGTCTGTCACTCATGGACGGAGATTCTATTATTACAGTTTCGTGATCGAAACGTAATTGGTGTTAATGAAAAGGTAACTGAATGAGGTTTGCCCTGTGATTAACCGTTTGGAGTAATTTTCGTGTGTAATGAAAATTTGACATGTAAAAATCATGTCTGCCGTAGGATAATTCGATAAAATTGGTATTCCATGATAAGCCGGTCGGAATAATCTCGTAGCAATTGGTTTATTGATCGGAATAAAGCGTCTGGACGAACAACCGCCTGGGACCCCCATAAATCAGGCTTATCGTATGGGGGAGAAGAGAAAGCGCAAACTGTCCAGGTTGCGCATCTGTTAGCCCATATCCTGTGGCAGTCCGTCATAACACTCGATTATCATAGTCTCGTAGATCGGGGAACAAGTCGCATAGATTTTTCAAAAGATAATTTCGCTTCTCGTCTCTTTCTCCGGGTTGCTTGGTGAGTAAAGAAAAACTCTAAAGCTCGGAACGAGCGAGACTGCGAACCAAGTTAAACGTGCATTCGTTCACGTACGAGTCACGCCTGTTGTCTGTCTCGCGTTCCCTTCTACGTGTCCTTGCGCCTGCTGCTCTTCCTCTCTTTCTCTATGCGACAGTCTCCTCGCGTGGGATGAAAAACGCACGAGCGAAGAGCCAACATAATTCGTTGCCAACTCGATTAAATCCAATTTCCAGAAATACTCATCCAATCGATACTAATACGTGAGCGAATGAACTGCCAAACTCGAGATAAAACGAGAATATTCTGGGCGACTATTTCTCAATCAATAATGGTCATAAAAATCGGATAATTTCATGCCGAGCCGAGATGCATGTTTCATTAATATTGAACAGCTTAAAATAATGCTCGTGGGAGAGAAAGAGAGAAAAATGCGAGGAAATAAACATCGAAAAAACGTACCAGCAGCAAGAGTCGCGTACAAGTGCACGACGAATAAAAGGAATGCAAAAAAAAAATAAAAGGGTAGCCGGCGCGATGTAGGAAGAGGAAAAATGTAAAAAAAAAAAAAAAAAAAAAAAAAAAAAAAAAAAAAAAAAAAAAAAAAAAAAAAAAAAAAAAAAAAAAAAAAAAACAAAAAAAAAAAAAAGAAAAAAAAAAGAATAAGAGAGAAGAGAGTAGTCCTCCTCTCGTGTGGAATTAGCAAAGCTGGACGAGCATACACGACAATATATTAAGGGTAATCTCATTCATAAATGCAACAGTTGCGCTACAACGATCGCGGGCTTGTAATGGCGCTCGCAAATCAGATCGGCCCTCTCCGGCTTTTTCCTCTGGTCATCTCCTTGGGCAAGCTTCGTCGAGCATAAAGTACGCCCACGCAAGCTTCGACCCAGGATGCCAGCACCTGGCCCGGCCACTATACACCATTCTGCATATTTTTCCTCCTCCAATTTTCGTCTTTATTCTAATTTCCTCATCTCCTCTATCTTTGCAGCCCATTTTCCTATTTTTTTCCTGATCAGGTCTATTTTTTCTCTAACATTCAATTTTTTTCAGACCGCATTTAATTAGACTCTCGATAACTCAAGCTCAAGTAGTCACAGGATTTCAACACGTGGCTCGGCCACTCTACACGATTCTGCACATTTTTACTTCTCCAATTTTCGTCTTTTTTCTCTCTTTCCTCGTCTCCTCGATCTTACGAGACGAGACCGGAGTTCGCTGCGTTGGGATCCAACGAAAAATAAGTTTCTATCCATTATTTGTTAAATTTTCGTGCCTTTTTTGTGTATTCGATTAGAAAAATATAGTTTTATTGTCCTGACCAAATGTTTGCTGAGAATATTGAGCTCTGCTTGAGAAAAAGCAGAATTTCGTTGCCTCCCCACGATGCAAACTTTCAACATCGTTTTATGAATCCATTTTTGTATTTTTTAAAAACTGGCCCGTCCTATTTTTTCGTAACAATTTTTTGAGGCCTCATTGAATTAATTAGACTCTCGAGAACTGAAGGGAAAAAATTAGAAGAGTCGAGAGCTGCTGGCCGAGCAAACCGTGTATTTGCTCATTGGTTCGTGAATAACAAAAGTCGAGGCTATAAAGCATAATGGAGAGGCGATGACAAAGATGTCGTAAAAAATGTGGAAGGTAAAGTTGGAGGCCGGAGGGCTGTCGATAACTTGAGGATGGTCTGCCTCGGCGATCGAGGTGTGTTCAGATAATAATTGATATTGTAACGTATACTTATGAGAGACTCGAGCATGGGGAATATAAATGTCTAGTATATATTTGGTATATGTGAGGGGAATGAATGAAGTTCCAACGAGTTTTAACGAGGGAGGGGAGGGGGAGCGGTTCAACCCTTGGGGAGCTGGAGTCGCCTGGTCGTATTAAACGTCAATGCTGGTTTGTCGTGTTTCGAATCCCATGCGGAATAGAGAGAGGAGGGTGGTCCGTAGTTTATGGGGGGGATGGGGGCGTTGGAGGGGACTAGACAATGAATAAAATGTTGAGTTATTTGGAGGCTTTGGTGTTATCGCGAGAGTGCAGAGATTGGTGGTTGGAAAAGGATCGATAAATATTTCGAGTGGTCAAAAGCGTGAATTTAAAAGGAGGCGATACTTGAGAGCGTAAATTCATTAACTCGGAGTGAAAATTGGTTGTTTTTGGAGTTGGCACGTCTCGGTTGAGTTTAGGGCCAAGTTCAAAGCCCATAAGTAACTCATTTATTTTCTTTATTTGCATTGGGCCTGAGATGGAAACTGGTTAGCGTGTCTGGGCGCGAGAGAAACATTCCGGGCCGGCTATTCGTCGAGTCCTCGCGTAAGAATGGAGAGGAAAGAATTGTTCGGTCCGCGATAAAGCTCCGTAGCCGAATCCTCGAGAGAATCGCTCCAGCCCCGAAAATTTTTCTCTCTCTCTCTCTCTCTCTTTCTTTTGGCAATATTAACGAGCCAGCATGCCCGGAGCTACGATCCGACTCGCAAATTTATTTCGCCAGGATCAATGCCCGGCACACACACACACCCCCGCGAGAATTTCGCTTGGCAATACACGTCAGTATGGAGCTGAGAAAGGATAGTTCAACTTTGGCTTACTCCGGACTCGACGATAAGGTCGCAATGGACATGAAAATTTATGGACTCTTTGATACGTGAGGTTATGCGAGGATAACTTTGCCAACGAGCAGCCAGCCCGTCAGCCGAAACTCAAATATCGAGAATTTCTCATTCGGAAAGGACGTCAATGTTATCGGGAGACAAAAAAATGAAAGGGATCAATTCGGAAACGGGCGAAATCGTGAGCAGAAGCTATTAGGATCGTTATCAGAGCAAGAGAGAGAAAGAAACAAAAAAAAAAGGAATTTCGGAAGGCTTAGTTTGCCAAATATTTGATATCGAGTTGTCAGCGTGATGGATCAATTTCTCGGAGAATGTCTCGATAAAAATGGGCACGAGTGCTATCAGGAGGAAAGACAGATGCGTATGATAAAAATAATGAGAGAAGGAGTAGAAAGAAAAAAAGCGAAGAGAGAGAGGGGGGGGGGGGAGGATGCCAGACTGGCACTGAATAAACTGGCCAGGGTATCCCGTTGTGCGGGTCCGAAGAATAAAGAATGAAGCTGGTTTCCTCGCTCGGTCAGAGAGAAAAATAAATAAAGGAGAATGCAAGAGAAAAGGGGAGAAGAGCAAAGGGAAGAGAGAAAAAGAAGGAGGAGGAGGAGGAGGAAGAAGAAGAAGAAGCGGCAATGCAGCGTGCAGCATCGAACGTTGTGTTGTCGTTGTAATCTCTTGATTTAGTTGGGCTTCGCCCTTGGCAACGTTGTGTGCCGGTGAGTGTACTTTGTCGATCCTTCCAAGTTGAGAGAAGAGAAGAATGCGCGTGGAAAGAACGACGCGGCGAGGATACCAACCGGTAAGAGAGCCTCCTCCGAGTATGGAATAAAAGGTACCGTACGGAATATCGATTTTTCTCAAGGAAAATTGTTTTCAACGATCTAGGGGATTAATACCAGGGGAAGCAACAAAAAGAGATAAAAACACGACGCAGGGGAGAGGGCAAATGAACTCGCCAAGAATGCCCGATGTCCATGCGTCTGTGTGTGCAGACATGGCTCCCCGTGAGACTCTCTCGATTCTCTGGAATCTTCTTATGCGATCGTCACAACCCTCCCCCCTCTCCTCTAGATTCAGCAGAAGAAAAAGACGATAAATTGACTTTTGGCGAGAGATTTCCACGTCGTGTCCCAAAAGACGTTGCACGAGGCTCGCCGCAACAAACTTTTCTCCCGACGTCGTATTTTAAATACCGACGAATTTTCGGTAAAGCCGATGCTTTTGTTTTTCTCTTGACTAGACCAGATCGAAGAAAAGTTTTTCTCCAAAGTTCCAGCCGAGAAATTACTCACTTGAACACGTTGCCGATGACGTTCTTGTTTTCTTTGTCGTCTTTCCAATTCTTCTTTCCTCTCAATGAGCGAACGAATTTCGCCAGCCGGGACCCCCGATCCCTGACTTCCTGGCCACGAATCCCCCGACGATCTGGTTGCTCTGGAGATCTCTTCGTCTTCGTCCTCGCTGTAACTCTCCACGAGCAGCTCCGAGTCACTCTGCGTTTTCGACGAACAGCACCAATGAGTCAGCCAAATAATAATAATAACAATAACGACAATAATAACCATAAAAGCGATGTTGGTGTTTTCTCTCAAGGCCACAATGATTACCTGCTCAGGTGGCGAACTTGGGGATCCGGAGCTCAAGGCTTCCACAACGGAAACGTACTCGTTCAGCCCGAATTCGTTTTTCTGCAATTTCAAAACCGGAGTCTCGAGACCGCAGAGAAAGACTTCACCGAAAAACATTATTTTTCGTATCCTCAGACACATCTGAGCGACTTCCTGGAAGCGATGAAAAAAAACAATTTCTCAGTCAAAACCGCTTGTAATATTTTATTTATTTTTATCACCTGCGGGGCTGCATCGTGTTTCATGAGTCTTGCCAAAAATCACGAGAGCCACCAGGCGCGAATTTTAAATATTTTCATTAAATGGAATAATTTAGGAAATAAATTTGCAAATTTTGGCGAATTTTTTGAAAATTTGCACTCAATATTGTGGAAAATTTTGGGCCGTAAATAATTTTGAATACTCGACTGACCATGTCCTCGGCCTTATCGGCGTAGCAGAGATCCAGTGGATTGGACATGAGGGGCGTGAACCCCGAGAGGGTGACATCCTCCGGTAATTTGATCAACTCTACGTCTGTGAGAAAAAAATGTAACATTTAAGCGAAGGCGAAAAAAGTGAAAATGGGATTGTAAAAGAAAAAAAGTAAAAAGTAACCTTTTCCTCGGGCAAGGGCATCTTTAATGTGGATGACGATTTGTCTCGGGTACGAAAGCATCTCGAGAAGATTGACCATCGTGGCAAGTCGACTCCACGAGTCTCCGGGTGGGCTGAATCATTTGAAAAATTAGCATGAAAGATTCGATGAGGGGGAAGAAAAAAGATAAAAAAAAGTAAAGAAGAAAGAAAGAAATTCTCATGGTTGGATACTCACCCGACTCTGTAGTCCGTGCACGAAGGTGGTGGATTCCAGACGGTACTGTGACAGAGCATCCAATCGCACCAGATCTAAAAGTGTCGAGAGAAAGAAAGAGATAGAGCGAGTCAAGTGCATTGGTTGGGGCTCAGAGCGCGCGCGGCTTCATCAATTCTCCCCTCGGTCAAGTCGCCCGTGTCGGGTGTTGCGTCCGAGTGCAACATATCCCGGGCAATATTAATGATCTTTCTCTCTTTCGCAACCTCGGAGTAACGGGAGGCACGAAATATTACTCTATGCCAGACCAAGACGCGATCTCTTGCAGATCGCTTATCGATCTTGGCAGACTCGTTTCCACTCAAGAACGAGGAAGAGACTTTTCTTTGCTGGGGAGTCTACTATTTTCTTCATACGAGACGAGCTTCGCGGACTCGTGTTAGTGAAAAAACGATAATCCTCGATCATAGGGAGAATAAGATAAATAAAAGAAGAAAAAGGGTTTAGCAAAAGCGAAACAAGGGACGAGTGAGTGTGCCCGGAGTCCCCATCAATCCTGGCAATTGTACTTGTCATTCTTTCTTTTCTATTCTCCTTCTCAGGGTCATTCCGGTCAGCAAATATTTTTCAGATCCATAATTATTTTCGGAAATGTCATTTCCATGATGTTTGAGCAAGAAAAGTCAAAAATTCGTGTCGTTGTTATTGAAAAAAAAAAAAAAAAAATCAAATTTTTTTTTACGCTACCTTGATGGCGGGCAGCAAGACTTGCATGTCTTCGTCGACGATGAGCCTGTGTCGTTGGTTCTTGTCGAATTGGCTTCTGAGTAAGGCGACACCGCGTTCAAGGATGAGATTGAACATTTGGAGGGAAACGACGAGGGCTCGTTCCTGGACCTCGGATCGGTAGCCCTGTTCCATCTGTGGATCTGTAACGAAAATAATTAGCCCGCGGTGAGAATATTGTCTTTGATGTGGAAGGGTTAAAGTTGGATCCGTTAAGAGATTCCCGCACGAAGGGACGTGTACATAGGAAGGAAAAGACGCGCAACTTTTCATTTATCTCGTATATCCATCGCGTAGAGAAATGGAGAAGGGAGAGGGAGGAGGAAGGTTAATCGGCATACTCGACATTTCAATGTCCTGGTCGTGGTTGTCCGGCAAGCTATACCGTCCTAGGCGAATCGCCTACGACGGAAGATGGTCTCTCGTTACTTTACGAGATCGGGGACATTGCGCGGTCCCTTTCATCCCGCGGAATACCACGAGCCGCTTTCCTTAAGCAAGCAGGAAAAAGGGAGAGAGAGAGAGGGGCAAAGTGCGCGCAGGTAAATACTCGGAATAATCTGCGATCTTTTCCGACGCGTTCTTCTTTTACGAGCGTGACAATTTTTGCACGTCTTTATCAGCGCCAAATGAGTCTGCTAATTGGACGCTTACGTTTTACGTTGCGTCATTACGCGCGCTCCTACGAGTCGAACGTCTCGCGCCTCAATGTCTCATTGTTTTTTTTTTTCCACGCGCGCGCACATTCGACGAAAAATCCTGATTGATTTATTTCAAATATTATTTCGCGTCACGACAAATTTTCTCCCAATTGCCTGCACACCCACGTCTACAAATAAATACACGTCTCCGCCAGCTCACTCCATGCTCGCAGTCTCCTTTAATTTATCGTGGACAAGGATAATAATTAGCCGGTTCAAGCGGAGAATCTCGGAAGGGGGCTCCATGTGGTCTCTTTCTTTTACTCTCTTTATTCTTGCCGGGATCGAGAGATCCGGAGAATAGCCAGTGTAAACGGGTAATTAGTTAGAGAGAGAGTAAGATTTATAAGGAGCAACGACTAATTGCGAGAAGGATAATTAGCGAGGGCGCGATTCCACGGCGCCTCGTTAGCCTTTTCGAATCTTTTTCATCGAAATATTGCAATATTGTTTTAACCTTGTCGTTTGTCCGGTCGATTGGACCGAAAAAATATTGGAAAGGCAACGCGGGCGGTGCGATCGGTGATGAGAAAAAAAAAAGGCAATTAATCAAACTCGTCCGGGATTCCGGAGTGTTTCGTTGTTTTGTGCGAATCGAGGCGATCGGAAAAAGACTATTCCATGGGGATTTTCCTTTTTGTCGCATCGATCAAGAATGGGGCACGGAAAAGCGGAAATATGAGTCGCGTGAACGATAAATAATGACGTGAGTGCGAAAACGCATGTGAGATAATAGCCAATGCGTGAAGATAAAAGATGGAAAGAGAAGGGGCGTAACGAGTGAGAGAGCGAGACTTATAACCGCAGGAGGAATATGAAGGAGGCATTGTCTGTAGAGATAATGATGAAATAATGGTGGCGGGAAAAAGAGTGCGGTGGAGAGTGTACGGCTTGACTCTCGCTCGGTAACTGAGTTCTCTGTGTACAAGCGCCAGTGCAAAATATAGAAAGCAAGTAGCGTCGTTAACGAGTACGCGTTTCCTTTGGCCAATTAGGCCCTCTCGCTCTTTCTCTCTCGCTCGGTACTTGCCGAGGAATTCTTCGGTCAAATCCCCCCGGTCTGTTGCCAGTCATGATTCGCTCGCGATTAACTCGCGATTAACTTGGCAAAGGCGATATTCGCGCTCGCTCCCTGAGCGCACCGAGACGAGGCAAGAAACAAAACAAGACACGTACGCTTTTCACTCTTGTTTCGGATAAATTCGGTGCACGCATTTTTCGTTGCCTCACAAATTCACATTTTTTCTTTCCTTTTCTTTGTTTTTTTTCTTGCTTCCACGGTTCATCGACCGTTTTAAAGAAAAAAAAGAAAAAAAAAGGATTCGGATTCCGATGCCCATGAACAAGTCGAAGATGAGTTGTGGCGAGGCATGCAAAGAAACTCGTAGTTGACGAGCGTGACGAGCAAGGGTGTAAGCAACGCGTTCTCGCTTACGCACGTAGGTGCGAATAGTCTCCATCGCAAAGCCGCCCTCGGGAGCAATTTACTGGATTTATGATTTAACGCCCGTCTCTCAGACTCGGTGAAGAGCTACCGCTCTTCGTTGCAACGACTTTGCTTCTGTGTTGTTGTTGTTGTCTTGATGGCGCGCGGGCTCGCCACGCTCGGAGTCATCGATGATGCACGAGGGCGCGAGAAAGGAGACGTTGATGCGTCGCCCCCTCGTTTGTATCCACGTGCCGATCCCTCTCAACCACACGTTGCCAAAGAAAACGTGCTACCGAGGAAAATTGAACGAGATATCGATAAATTCGCCGTTCACGGACCGGACGGAGGCGTGACGAACCAACCGGCATTCTTATTTTTATTTTATACCTGTATACAGCATCTCCCAGGTTTAATAATCAATAATATCCCTATTTCGAAAGCACAAACCTCTGACAAGTTAATAATTATTCAAGTTTTAACTTCTCCGGGTCTTTACTGCGCGTACTGCCGAAACTGTTGTAGATAGAGCAAAAACGTTAAGGACTAAAGTTGCGGAGCATGAAATTTCCTACAAAAAAGTTCCTATCACAAAAGTGTCTATCTTCAGTATTTTCGTCGTGAAAGTGAATCTTTCAGGCAACGTTCAACTAAGCCGTTTCCCAGCGAAATTATAGATGCTGGAAAATAAGTGTATACAACTTTTTTGTAGATAATCTGATGCTCTACAAAATTGGTCCTATGCATTTTTGTGCTATCTCTTCCCATTGCGTCGCTGTGCACCATTGAAGATACTCCTAAATTTCAATAATCGAGAACTTGACGTTTAACTTTTTCTCAACAAGGAACTCTCCGACTGGGACATCCTGTAGGTTAAACTTACGAGACAATTTATAAAGCTTGCTCTGGCAATACGGTACGGTCCATGGTACAAACTCGCAAGAGTATCTACGAAATGAGAGGAAGAAGAGAGGGAAGGAAATGGTTTGCCGACTGTTTTTACCGATGAGAAGTCGAGATAAGAGAGATAAGCGACGTCCTTGGTCGCTTCTTACTCGGAGGTTGGTGATAAGGCCGATCGTTTGAAAGTCCCTCGGAACTTGTCTCGCTAAACCTTAGCGGCGATTCTCGTTGTCCGTACTTTTCGCGGTTATCGAAAACTGGTATTTCTCTCACGTAATCCGAAACGAGAGACAGATCGAAACTTGGCCGTTCGACACGGATTCAATAAAATAGTCTCGAAAGCTTGGGGAATCTATTTCCACGTGTATAATTCTCAACAAGGAAGTATAAATTCGATGGAACGTGAGAAATTCCGAGATTTTCGACCGACCCAAATGCAGAAAAACTGTAAAAAAAAAAAAAAAAAAATACTTTGACGCCGTTATTCGCGATGTCTGAAGAGGCAGATCTCTAATTGGGTAAGCTTCAAATATCAGTGAAAAGTAAGTCCGGGAAATATTGAACGAAGGGAATAACGAAAGGCTCCATTTTAGCCGGGACCGAGGGAATGAGCGGAGAAGAAGAAGAAGAAGCTAGATAGAAAAAGGATTGGTCGTTTATTCGCTCGCAAATGAGTCACGATGCTCCGAAGTGGACGACATGGTGGAACGCGAATGGCCGACACCTTCTTTTCTTTTCTCTTCTCTCTCTCTCTCTCTCTCTCTCTCTCTCTCTCTCTTGGAGTTTCTCTCTTTTGCTCCCCCGCCCCTACTAGTTACACGACCTTGGAAGGGCCTTGCGAGGTCACCGACATTGTGTAGCGAGGCTCTCTGCCCACCACTTCTTCGAGAGCTCTATCCCCTATCTATCTCTATCGTACATAGTCGCGATACACCACTAGATATCGGATCACTGAACCTTACTTCGAAACTGAGCCTCCTCCTAGTCGTATCTATTTCCAACGTAAAAAGCCGAACAAACAAAGAAAAAAAGGTCGAATAAGCAAATATAAATGAGAAAAAAAGAAAACAAAAAAAAGCTTTTACGAGGCAGCTCGTATCGATGAATATATTTTTCATCCTTTTTCCACGAGAAGCTCGTGTCGCAAACAATCCCATTTTCATTTTAATTACAGCCCTGAGTGGATGCAATTTCGAGGGAGAGCAAAAGAAATGGCGGACGCTTTAGCATCACGCCATACAGCATCAAGGGCACGCAAGCCTAGTCTTCTTCTTCTTCTTCTTCTTCCATTTCTTCTTCGTCCACGTCGTTTTCCTTTTTTTTCCACGTTTTTTTTTCTTTTTTCATTTACTTATTTTTATTCTAGTATTACTACTACGGCAAAGGCTCTTTGCTGCCTTTTCTTCGTCCTCGTCTTCTTCGAGATGTTTTTATTTTTCTTCGTCTCAGGGAGTCCGATGCTCGTCATATTCTTATCTCTCGTTCTACCTGGCGACTCGGCTCTACTGCCAAGAGTATACTACTCGAGGCTCTTCCATACCGCGGTGTAATCATTACTCGAACGATTCTCGTAAATAATAATAATGGTCGATATTACGAGCACGTTCATCTAATGCCCGAGTTACTTGTGTAATTTAGATGCTCGCCATTTTCGCCGAGTATCATAACGAAATTGGCATCGAATATGGGAAAAAAAAATGAGCAGATGCATGAAAAATTTTGTCCGAGTGGAAAAAAGTCGCGGCGAGATTTTTTTTCGGAAAGAATCGCGAGCCAACGCTCTGAGTAGATTTTTCCTTTCGGTGGACACGACGTAGGCGTACGAGGATCGAAGATTGGATTCTCGGGATTCGTGCGGCAGAGACAGCAAGAAAAAGAGAGAGAAAGAGACTGGGCATAAGCAAAATAAAAGTACGATGCGAGAGTCATCAGCTCGAGCAATCTCACGCACGGGATCTGCGATTTGTTCTCGCCTCGTGTGGCTCAAGTCTTCTTGCACAGCGGGGCCCAGCAATCTAACCCGGAGAGCTAACGGAGTATAATCCACGAGAAGATCGCACGCGACTTGTATCAATTCAAGCTGGAACGAGTCCTCGCTGGAATATCCTCAGAGATTTGGGCAGAGATGTTTTGCCAACAGAAAATAAAATTTGCGCCAATAAGGGAGGCGAACGAGTTTTTTGGCCCATTAAAAAGGGTGGCTAGACACAACAATCTTGCCATAGGAATATTCCAAATTATTAGAATTTTATGAAATTTTATCAATTTTATGAAATAAACATTTTTCCTCTACATAGTTCTCGAGTTATCGAACACTCGATTTTGCATGCATAAGCGTACGATTCAGATATATATATATATATATAGGTATATAATTTGCACATTGTAAACTCCAATTATTTGACAATTATGTAGCCGAAAAATAGGAAAAAAATTGCGTCATCGTATTTGATGCGAAAGAATATTATCCTCAAATTTGATAAAATTCTTATAATATCGTTGTGTGTAGCCGACCTCCTTAAGGAACTTGGCTACACAGAACAATGTTGCCATATTAAGAGCATAGGAAAATTCGAAATTATTAGAATTTGATTAAATTTGGTGAGGATGCTCTTTAGTATTAAATATAAAAATCCAACATTTATGAGATTTTTCTTCTACCATAGTTTTCGAGTTATTGAACTCTAGAGTTTACATACATGAGCTCAAGATTCATATATATATATATATAGCTATATCTTTAGCATATTGTAAACTGAAATTATTCGACAACAATGTAGATAAAAATTTGGAAAAAATATTTCATGATAAAGTGTAAAATGGTCGTTAAATGGGGGAGAGAGCGATATGAGCCGAGATGTTTGATGTTTGGAGGTCGAAATGTAGTTGATGATGTTGGTTGTTGTTGAATCGGATAAAAAAAAGATAATTTGGAAGGTAAATTGTACAGGTTAATGAGAAGGCACGCGATGATGTTAGGACGCGGAGAAACGTTGTTCTCCGTTGTCTGGGAGGAGGCCACCCTTGCGAGAGCGCAGCCCTGGGATTTCTCATAGTGGAACGAAGCGCAGTCGTGCAACGAGGTATATCTCGGGATAACGAAAAGTTGTAAATGTGTGCGAAGAGCAGTTAGTATGTGTAGGAACTGGCGCTATTCCTGGCTAGATGAATTACAACTTGTTTTCGAGTGGTCGCCAAGTCGCCAAGTTGCATGGGATCTCGAGGCATTAAAAACCGAGAAATAAAGAAGGAACAAGAAAATATTGCTCGGAGGAGAGAAGAAAATAGAGGGGATGAAGCCGCGCCTCGGTGCAAGAGCAGAGCGGGCATACAACTTCCGTTCTTTCTCATTTCTTCATCTCTTCTAATCGCGCATGCTCTCCGCTGACTGGTTAATACATTTTTTTATCTTTTTTTTTCTTCCCCCCCCCCCCCCCCCCACAAGTTTTCTCGGGTTATTTATTTTTTCACCCCATAAAGAGAAATCTATCTTTATAATGGCGATGTATCTCGGGAGACTGGCGCGTACATCGAAAGATTAAACGACAAATGGTTAAATTTCGCCTCCTCTCTTTCGTTATTTCTACTAGCGAATAAGACGCGGAGAAAGGCGCGCGCGCGCGCGCGCAGCCTCTCTAGTTCCTTCTCAATATGGATTCGTTGCAAATAATAAAATAAAAGGAATTATCCCATTGGAAACGCTCGTTTCGAGCCGACCTTCGAACGTCCGAGGAGACGTCGAATCGATTAGCGAGCGAAGAAGCGTTCCGAGAGATAAAGAGAGAGAGAGAGAGAGAGAGAGAGAGCGAGCAAGAGAGAAAAAGATAAAATAAGCAAAAGTATCTTCCATGATGCGCACCAAGTGCGCGGTTCTGGTGTACCCTCGTGATTCGCCATTGCCTGTTCGTTCACCCGACCTTGCCAAGGTCACAGGCATCCGTATAAAAAGCAAAGAACCGCGAACAACACCAACACCACTGGCTTTACCATCACCAGCAGCATCAAGCACCAGCAGTAAAGCAGAAGCTAGCAAAATCGCGCTGGATGCGGAGGCCTAATCAACTGCTGGCGTCATGCTCCAGGGAACACTGCAGGAAGAGAGCAAGTCCCACAAAGTGCGAGCTGCCACAGCCAACCCACCGGCACACGACCACGAGAAAGAGAGAGACACCAAACAAGATAACTCAAATAAAAGAACCAACTGAAACGATGGGAGTGTACTCGGAGATATGTTGTAAGAGGCCTTCGCCATTTACTAAGAATTGTGAGCCAACGAAACAACTCTGACCATCATTTCCTTGAAATCATAATCATCGACGTCTTTTGCCATCACATTCGTTTCTACCTTTTCTCCCTTATCTTCCCTACAAATACATATCTCTCCAGCTCCCTCAAACTCCAACTTTATCGGTCAGCACTTCGTAGAATTACGCTTTTTTTCTTTCTGTTTTTTTTTTTTCAACATTTCCTTTATTTTATCAATTTATTTTCGTTCTGATGCTTAGAACTCGACCATGTGCTATTCTCGTTTCCCAATTTTTTCAATCGTGTCCTGAGGCTCAACAAAATTTCCACTTCCTTTATCGTCGACCCCGCAAACCTCAAACTTCAACTTAATCGCTCAGCAGTTCGTAGAATTGCATTTTTTTTCCATATTTCTCCAACACCTTCGTTTTTTAAATGAATGTATTTTTGTTCTGATCCTCAGAACTCTTGCATCGTGTCCTGAGGGTGAACGAAATTTCGGCCATTTTCATCGTCCCGAAGAATCTCACGGTCAAAAACGTCAAAACAAAAATGAGGCTCGTTTCGTGAATTACTAAATTTAAATAAACTACGAATAATTCTTTAGTTTCTTCGAAATGATGCAATGCTTGGTACATGTAAATAAACACATCATAAAATATATAGGTCCGAAGGTTACGTCAAGATCGACCGTGACATAATTGCAAGGAAAAGTCGGTTGTAGAATTTTGGGTGGACGAGATATTATCGTCGTGTAAATCGAAAGAGTAGCAAGAGCTCGAGTTGTGTAGCAGCTCAAAGAGTAGGAGGAGGAGGAGGAGGAAGATATGATGTTACGAGAAGAAGCATGCGAGGATTACGTGGGATCCGGAGAAACCCGTTCTGGATGATGCTGCCGGCAAGCAAGATCGAACCCCCATCGAGAGCGACGAGGGACTCGCCAACTCCTCGCGTTCTCGATTCCTCGTGTATACGAGAGGTTAAAAATAACACATCGCAAGATATTTATAGAGCGATTGAACGCGGAGGAAGCCGGTTCACTCGCTCTATAATGATGAAGCGAGAGAGAGGGAGAGGATGGGGGGAGAGGCGATACGAAGTTTCGTTTCCTCGTCCCTCGTGCGCGTTCGAGCAACAGGATCGAACCGAATGACTCGTCATACGCGAGTTTTCCAATACGGAATAAAACCAAATAATAAGAAAAAGGAAAGTTTTAGTCAGGGAGGAATAGCGCAAGAGAATAGAGCGTTGCAAGTGAGTACGGTACGTATTTGACGGGCGGAGAAGTACGCGGGTGCATTGCGCCCAGAGGAAGGTGGCCTTGAGGTGGGCCGCCCGGAGAGGGCAAGGACGACTGCCCGGAGCAACTTTTATTTCATCTCTGTACTCTTAGATCTCGATAAGGAGTGTTGGGCACGAAACTTTGAGACTTTTGACCTGTCGACCTATCGTTTTCCAAGTTAAACAACAACAAAAAAGCTTATCGTAAAGAATTTATCGCCTGGATTTCGGTTGCGCTCGATTAATGAGATCGAGACGAATGAAATTTGAGGAAAAAATGAACGAACGACGCTGACGACACGATGGCCACTTAATTTAGTGAAAATTGAGGAAAAATCGTGGTAACAAATGGCTCGTCACAAGGTTTCGCTATGATACAAGCAAAACTTTGATTTGAAAGGGTGTTTAAAGGCGAATATGTCGAAGCGAAGGGTAGAAAGTGTGCGATGAAATGGATTGGTGGGTTCTGGCACATGGATATGAAACGTAAAGACAGGTCGATTCGATCGGCGCGCCGGTTGCCTCAGCGACGAGGCATTACACGTCGGAGAGAGCGTTCAAGGGCGCTGCACCCGAGACGCTGAGGACTTGACTCATTCGTATAGCTCGTTCTATCTCTCTCATTCTCTCTTTAGCGAGTTGCAAAAAGAACGTGCAAACAAGCAGACAGACGCGCCTTAGCAGCGCGACGACGACTCTCGTGTGTCAGAGCCCAGCGAGCGAAAAGAAGAAAAAATGGTAAAACGTGTGAAGAGTCGTTGCTGGTATTCACCGATTAATCCTTTCTAGCTGGCGAGGAAGATACGCCAGGGAGAAAAGGTATTAAAATATTTAAGCAAATAAAAGCTTCGAAAGAGAAGGAAAAATAAGAGGCTTGAGTGACACCGGAGTGTCGTACTGGACGTATGCGGTACGATCCCGAACGAGGCTTGCACAAGAAAAAAATCTCGACGGAGCCTGGAGATAAAAATCATTGAATTTTAACAGGCCACTATTTATGCTAAGATCGATCCCAGCTATTTAATTAACGAGATTACAAGCTCTCGGTTCTCCTTGCCCGTTTGATTGATTGAATATCGATCAAGGTGCAAAGAGTGCAAAATTTACATTTTTATATTTATCGTGTGACGGCAGTTCGTATACTCGTTTTATTGGAAAAATGATATTTCACGTAAAATCTTGGGAATTGACGACGTGACGATCTCCACGCTCCACGAGACGTCGGAGCAAATTTTGTGTTATTAATCGTACGGGAATTAGTCGAGTGCGGAAAATTGAGCTCTGAAGGATAATAATGCATACCGCGAAGAGTGTTACGGAAAATAATCGGAATAAAGTGGTCGATATTGCAGGCAAAGAGGGATACCACAAGGGATGATTATTATTAAATCGATGCGGTGGAGATTCGAAGGGCCAATCAGTGTAAGTCACGTGCGTACGGTGCTCCTGGCTACTACCGATTTTAATTAAGTGCGCTTGAAATTATAGCCAGGTTATAGCCCCGAAGGACAATGATGAGGCAGCAAGCGGGCGTATATGACCAGGTTGGACTAATAACTGTAATAAAGCGTGCGTGAATGCCTCATTAATATCTCTCGGTCTTCATCGTGTTGGCTGTTGCTCACAGTGTGCCTCTCGCTCGAGCGCGCGCGTTGCGATCCTGCCACGTTCCTCGTAACCGGCGAGATCCTCAATTTTCTCAAAGCCCCATTGCACTCGCGGACTCGCGCGGCCTGACTTACGCTCATTGCACTTGACCCTCTGATTTATTTTACTCCTCAACCGTATAGCTTCTTGTTCTTGCTTCTCCTCCCCCTCACAACTCCTCACCGCTCATTCAATTATTTTCAAAAATCCGCAAAATTAACCTGTCAACATCTTCTGATAATTCACAATTTTACAGGCCACCGTGAGAACGCACTTTCGATCGGGACCAACAACTTCTCTCTGGACTGTGCTACTTTGCAAATCTACGACATTCCACAACGGTAACCTTATTTTTTTTTACCTGACCCGGTAAAGCGGGCTCAAAATGGACCCAATTTTTTTTTAATTCCTATCTCCGGTAAAATTTAACGAAAACCGTTCAACTTGGGCTCATTCTTTTCGTTTTTTCATGCAGAATCTCGGAAGCCCGGGGCTATTTTGCTCCAAGTCGAAAAAGTAGTCAAAAATTCGGTAAAACGATAAAACGGAAGAACGAAAGGAGAAAGAGCGCGGGATTCCATTTTTAATCCGATAAATTTGCGATCCTGATGTTTTTTTTTGTTATACGAGATGAGATGTTTTACCAAATCTATAAGTTTAGCGAGAGTACGCGTCAAACGAAATAATGATTATTGAGCATCCGGTCGACATTCGCTATATGACACGGCAAGTTTTCAATATTTTGCTTGTCAAACTGTAACGGTGAATATTTTCAAAGGTTTGAGAACAATGTCAAATATTTGTCTTGAGAATATGAAAAATTGGGGACCCAAAAGTTGAGAACGCCTCGTAATGATCGTAGCTGCTTAAGTATTTAACTTTGTTCTTTTGGTTGTTGCGATATTCATGCTAATTTACGAAAAGTAATTTTTTTCAATGAACACAGTCAATATTTAGGCTCGAGAAATAATAGCGAGGCATAACGAGTACCGGTTATTTTGGAAGATTTTTTAATTCTATTGGTACGCTCGTTAAATCTGGCTGGGCCAGCCCTCTTGCTCGTTGGTTTTGGGTTTTACGGTGCTTTGCTCGGGGCATTTTGGGAGCGCGTGGTACTCGATTAAAAAATATATTTGTTTTGAGGACTCGCCCAATTTGGCGGAGTTAAAATTCGCGATTTAATGGGCGAGCTCGAGCAAAGTTTCCGAAGAAACAAACAACTCGAGGGGGGCAGTAAAGAAATGGGAAAATGTGTGCGTGCGAGGTACCGAGAACGAAAAAGGCGTTTATCGCCTTCTGTTGGCATGTCGAAATAATTGTGAGGATCGCGTCCAACTTCTGAGTGCGATTTCAAAGTCACAAACCTCATCCGAGAGTCACGTATGAAGAGAGACAAGAATGACTCGCAGATTGGACCGGTCGCGAGGAAAGACAAGTGTGAGATCGTGCCATCGAATAAAGAAAACAACAAGGTAACGAAAAGAGTATGAATTTTCATGGGACGCCACGAGACACGTGACGTCTCCAACGAATCACACGATTTGGCACAAAAAGTGACACGCGTGCCAAATAAATTTTACGATTATTGTGCAAAAAAAAATTAATTAATTAATTTGAAAAAAATTAAAATAAAAATGGACCTCCGAGCGACATAAGGCGGAAGCTCGTTTTCCCTCCTGGTTCGCTTCCTGGTTAACATCGAGCTCCCTTATTCGCCGAATAATCGTTCGAAACTCTTATCCATTTAACCGGATGCTCTGGACCAACGTTTCCGAGTACAACGGCTAATTTTCCCGAACCACATACTCGTTTTTCTCACGCTTAAGAGCTACCTTCATCTTCTCTCTGTTTCCAGCATATAATTGGCTCCCGGAAGTCTAAACCGATAACGGGCGGTTGCTCACTCCCTCTGGAAATTGGCGCTCTGTGAGCAAGTTCTTTTCCGTTTCTTTCTTTCCAAACGCGTCTCGCGCGATCTCAAATTCGCGTTTTTAGAAAAACAAAACAAAAAAACAAAAAACAATTTCTTTCTCCAATATTCCGGGATAATTCGATAAAAATGTAAAGATTGAGCAAAAATCAAAGGATCGACCATTTTTAAGAAGGAGAAACTTCGAGCTACTCGAGTCATCAAACCCTCGAGAGCTTCAGAGTTCAGAGGTCATCGAACGAGCGTGTACAGACCGCGCCGAGTTCATCTGGCCCACACTGATGGGGCTTCCGTGGAGGCTGCCGTGTGATCGTACAAACATGATGGGTCGCGGATCGATCTGACCTCGCTAATACGTCGATTAAGAAATTCTTTTTCCTCGAGGAACAAAAACTGAGCCCGCGGTCTATCTACGTCTCCCTAATCCGACTCCGAAATTTAATCCGATCATAAAAATTCCCCATCGTTTCTTATTCACTCAAAATTTCCGCCTAAAATTCCTCGCTCGATCGTGTGAAAAAAATAAAAAATCCGAGTGTCGGTATAAAAAATTTTTTTTTCTCCTTTTCGTTTCAGCAAATTCCCGCAGTTTCAATTTCATCAAAATCCTAATCAACATTTTTGCCTAAAACTCCTCGCCCGATGGTGTAACAAAAAAAAAAATCTGAGTTTCGGTCCGAAATTTTTTCATCAAAAAGATTCGCCCCGTTTTGTTTCAGCAAAATTTGAGGAACCAAAGTTTTTCAATCATCAAAATACATAGTCTAATCGCAAACGAAAAATATTCATTTTTATCGACGATTTGTTTAGTTTTTAAAATAGTCCAAATTTTTCGAGCCGATTTTTTGTTTTGTTTCGGGGGGGAAACTGATCGTTTCATCGTCACTATTAAATTCTCAATGAAAATGTTGAGATTTGCCAAAGGGAAAAAATATATTCGCTGCATCCCAACGATGCAACGACAACGAAAACTTGATCGAGCGGATAATTCTTCAAGTATTTGTTGTCCAAATTCAAGACAGAAGGTGGAAAAGTACGAGGTTGAATGTAACAAAATTCTATTTCCTCTTGAGCAGATGCCGAAACTCTTGTGAAATATTTGATCGGGACAATAAAATGATTTTTCTTGGAGGATCGAAAAAGAAAATCGGTCATGGTTTTTGAAATGAACCAAAAATTAAATGAAAAAAAAACGTATTTTTCGTTGGAGCTCGGCGTTACGAACTTGAGTCTCGTGGAATAGCTCACGGCTGTTCAGATTTTCGATTTAAGCGTTTTTCTCGTGTGTTCGAGAAGCCAATCAAAGGATAAGATAAAAAATTAGTCAAGTACCGCAGCGCTAGGATGTGGTATTGGTAAATAAGTTGGCTCGTATAGCGAAGCAATTTCCATAAGGAATATCTTGTTTTTCAAATGAAATAAAAAGATGATGGAGTGTAGGGTTAAATTGCGCAAATACAACGCGACAGGAATGACGTAAGTTTGTGGCGAGTTTGAGTCGGAGCAGCAGCAGGAGCTGCAGGAGCGAAAAGCTCATTCGGAAGGGGGCAGGTACCGTTATACCCGTTGGAAAGATAATGTTCAGAGAGACACAAACGGTGGAGAGGCATAGCGCACATAACTGGGATGCGGCGTGCGCGGTGGTCCACTTGGTTCATTTAGAAATATGGGATAGGAAGAGATAGGGAGAATGTAGAGGTGCGTGCGAGAATAATCAATCGAGGAGTAATAAAGAATTAATGAGGCGCATTGAACGAAAGTGGGATCAATGTATCGAAACTATCGAATGGAAAATATAGAAAGGATCGTTATCATTGGTGAGCATCAATCTCATTCTCTCTGCTGTGCGTTGAGAACGGTCAAGAGAAGTAGATAAAGAGGAGGAAGACGAGGGGAGAGAGAGAGAGAGAGAGAGAGAGAGAGAGAGAGAGAGAGAGAGAGGAGAAAAGATGCGAAAAGATCGAACCTCGGGCAACGGAGAGTCATAACGCCGAGGCTAATGTCCCTAATGCCTATAATCTCGGATCATCCGCATCTCTTGGCTTTGCCCCGGAGGCACTTTCTGCTCCTTCTATCTTGACTCGTCCGATCCCCCACCTGCCAAGTCTTCTCGTGCACACTGGACACGCAAATTCCTTACCGAGAGGCCACTGAGTGTACGAGGACCATGGATGAGCAGCTTCGGAGACTGCCAGAGGTGAATCGGAACGCAGATAAAAAATGTAAAAAAACGCAAAAAAAGGGGCGGAAATACGCGGTACTCGCACTCTCTACGCACCGAGCATCATCATCGCTAAGTACTTGACTCGCGTGCGACCGCCGCTTCGTCGCGACGTGACACTTCGATCGATGTACGTCCATTTTTCATCCTGAAACCATTTTTTTTCAACGCACATTTTTTTGTTATCCTCGTTTAACGATTTGAGTGCCGATTATTTTTCGCCAATACTGTCAAAATTGTAATAATGAAAAATTTTTTGTCGAAAAAAGAAAAAAAGAGAAAGAGGCGGCTAGGCGGATACTCACCTTTCAACTGTGTCGTATCGATAGCAAACATGTTAAGTGCAAGTAGCTGGAGAAGACGGGTCTCGGGTATAGGCAGAGGCGAATGTTGAAGAAGCGTCCTGAATTCTCGAAGCATCTGGATCGCAGCCTCCTGGAAGGTTTCCATGCTGCGAATAAAAAACAAGTTGATAGGATCATAAAGAAGCGCTTAGAGATTGTAAATTTGTAAGGAAATAGTGGTGGGCAAGGACGAAAGTTCATTGGAGAAAACAATATTCCTCGATTGCGGAGATCGGGTCATTTATTTAGCGAGAGGTTAACGGCGTAAGTTGTACGATTAGAGGATAGAGAAATAATGGCTTGAGGAAACAATGCTTTAAATAATGGAATAAATGAAGGACGTGGATGATGAAAACGGCCTGTAACGACAGGGATGAAAAAACAAAATGAACAAAGATTTATCTGAGACTCGAATGATTCTAGGACGAGGAATAATCGCACGTACAATGATGATTCGAGGCTCGCGAGCATAACGAGCTTCAGCACCATAGTCACGTTACCACGCTCGATGATCATCATGACGATGATGATTATGATGATGATGATGATAAAAAAGAGGAGGAGGAGGAGCCGGGAAGGGGATCGCAACGCAAAAGGGGTTATACCCCTTTGGCACTATCAGAGCCTTGCCGGTAAAAAGATACGTACGAGGAACAGACCGAGCGCAGCCGTGAGTGCCCGGTTATATTCCCACAGCCTCGGCAACACGCGGTGGCAAATTTACGGTACGTAACGTCTCACTCGGTCCGTGCTTCTCCCTCTTCCCTCACTCAGCTCCTTCTTCTCGCTCCACCATTCTCCTCCCCCGCGCTTATCCTCTACTCTTTGCAATCTCGAGAATTCGTGACGTAACCCCCGGCATTGCCAGGCTATAACGCGATCGTGAGGTAAACGGGAGACGCGTCGTTACCCATTTACCCCACCAGTGTCGTTCGATTCAATGACACGGCTATTGGACCTGCTACGTGTACGTATATTTATACAGGATCTCCCAGTTTCGATGCTCAACCATGTCAACTCTACTGCACCACCGAATTTTACTCGCAAAATCCAATTTATATTTTTTCCATCAAATTTTGTCTAAATTTCTCGATGCATAATATGTTGAAAAAATCTAATTACTGTTTGTGTCGATACCGGCGAAACGGTTCAAGATACGACAATAAATCATGGGACCTTTCTTGTAGAGGATCAAATTTCCAACAAAAAAGCTCCTCACGAATTTCTTCCGTTTCCAATACTTTGGCCTGGTGGAGCTCCCTCGAAAAAGAATCTCATTGTTGGAGACTCCATTTTTTCACACAGAAAATAATGGACGGCGACGTTTTTTGTTGAAAATTTCGTACTCTAAAAAATAGGTCCCATACACTTTTGCTCTATCGGTAGCCGTTTGCAAAGTATATGCGATATTTTGGAAAAGATCGAAACGTCGTTGTTTGCAGTTGAATCTGTAAATTGAGCGATAAGCTCAGTGATAATATTTAACATGCTCCATCTGAGACGTCCTGTATTGGTAAGCAGCGGGGTTAGGGGAAGGAGAGAATGAGGGAAGGGAGAGAATAAGAGGGCAATAAGTAGTCCGAGAAAGAAGGCTACGTATATAGAAGGCTTGAAGGATTCTTTGGAGTTAACACGTATGGTTTTTCGATCGGGAGAGAGCAGAATGCGGCGCCTCATGACCCGAGTGTTGAGGAGAGTTTCGCGCAAGCAAGAGCTCCGACCGATTGGTTGTTTCGAAGCGCTGATTGGCTGGGCGACGTGTCCGAGTACCGTTAATCCAGCGAAGGAGAGAAATAGAGAGAAAGGATGGTGGCTAGTGGAGTTTTCATCAGGGACCACCGCAACCAACGCCACGAATATATATGTCCTATCTTTCTTCTACCCCGCTCGTTTCAACACACGGAATATCCATCGAGTTTCGTAGCCGCCGTTATCGGTGGGAAAGCTCGACTCTTCGTTCTCAAGTTCCTCCGTGGAATTCGTATCTTTCAGGAAGGTTATTAACCACTTTGTTTCTATCTCCCTCTTTTCTTCTCCGTTGCGTCAAGAGCCGCGCCTATTTTCCAACGGAACATGCAACCTTTTTATTCCTCAATAAGCTTTTCTCTCTCTCTCTCTCTCTCTCTCTCTCTCTCTCTCTCTCTCATTCTCATTCTCTGATGGATCTTTCCAGTAATTGCTTTGCCCATTGATAACTTTATTATCCTCAGGGAAACGATATTACTAGCTCGTGTTATTACGAGTATGAAAGAGTCTCTTGGAGCGAGTGAGAATCGAGCGAATTCGTGAGATTTAGCGAGAAGGGAGAGGGAATATGACGAATAAATATTATTCATAGGCGGCGATAGGGCAGTGCACGAGCGCAGTAGGCAATGGCACTTTAGGGCATAACGGCATATGGAAGAATGGTCGCGAATGAAGCGAGAATGATCGATAATAGTGGGAGAATAAAAAGGCTGAATATAAGGAAGAATAAAGGGAGAAAATAAAAGGCAAACGGAAAGGAAGACGATGCAAGATGAAAAATAAAATAATAAGCTCCGCGCGGGAGTCAATAGGGCGCCAAAGGAATAAAGAAAAGGTGGACAAGTCTCTCTCTCTCTCTCTCTCTCTCTCTCTCTTTTCGTGCCCATTTTAAATCCACGAGGTATAAGCGGACGAAGAGGCCGCCGGCGAAATAAGAGAGTCTGACCGAGCGAGAACGAGACCGAGAGAGAGATCCGTCCATCGACGCCGAGCGACCAACTCTATGACTAACAAGTTTGCACTTTAGCGCATAACGGGGCATTCCCACTGTCCATAGATCATGCTACGTGACCCACGGATTGCGTGGGCTCAACGCCCCACTATATACAAATATTCTCAGTACCAACTATTCAGACTCGTTCTTTCTTCATCCCTCGCGCCCTACACCTCGATCTCACGAGCTCATATACTTCTGTGTCTGTTGGTGTGTCTTTTAATATATTGTCATGCACACCTATGGGAATCGGAAAATCTGTCACGTTGATACTACATTCGTTCAGGCCTGTAACGACCGTTTCTCCTATATTTTGTAACATATAGGGGGTCCCCCCCCCCCCCCCGCTCCCCATAAAAATTCATTGCCACAATCTTTTCGGATGTAAAAGATTTCCCTTGGAGCAAGGCAATCCCCGGATGACAAAATAGTGGTTTTTCGTTGACGACTTTGCCCCATGACGTAGATTTGCGAATCCTCATAATTCTGGCTCGCGCACCATCGAAACGGTTGAAGATACGATAAAAATGATGGAGAGCAATTTTGTAGAGCATCAAATTTCCTACAAAAAAGTCCCCGGCGACGTTTTTCCATCTCCCATAGTTTAGGCTCGAGAACGACTGAAGCAACGAGCCGGTTTGATTTTTCAGATTTTTTTTAAGGTGATGACAATATCGTCGCGGTTTTTGAGAGGAAACATTCGGCTGTGGAGTTTGTAACCGGCAGGATGAGACACCCTGTATGTCTAAGGGTCGCAATGTCGAGGCAAAGAGACCGGAGGCAACGGTCCAATCCTCGTATCTCGTTAGTTCTTCCATCACACGCAAGCACCGAGTTTATTAGTTTTTTTGTGTTCAACTTGTTATGGTGGTTCGTTGGAATGGAAAGCCTGGAGGAAACTTGATCGGGATTTGTTGGCTTTAAGGGACAAGAAAGTTCGAGTGTGTTAAGTGTAACGAATACTGCATGGTCGATTTGTGGTATTTGTCGTGTAAGGAGATAGAGGGCAAAAATGAGGACATGGTTCGCAGTCAGTGATGACAATTGTTGGGAGTAACTCGTACAAATGCTCGGAGGAAAAGAGCAGAGGGAAATAAAAAAGAGAAATAAGGATAAGAAGGAGATGGTCTTTCCCTGGAGCTTCTCCATTTCGCTGATGCAAATGACTCTCGAGCACGAAGAGAATACATACACGCGAGAGATGTGCTCGCTTGGCGCCAGTAAAACCCGACAGGCGATACCATTCGCAAGTACCTCGATGGAGACGCGAGCTTCTCGTTTCCATATTTAATTATCATTTTTATCGGCTGGAAAGCCTCGCGCGGTGCTTAAGCTCCCTGCCGTCGGATTATCCGGTCAACAATTAATAACGGCAGAAGATCGTGAGCGTAAAGCCATCCTCTCTCTCTCTCTTTCTCTTAATGTTTCAACGTAGTTTCTCTGTTGTCACAGACTCGACTGGTTGTGGCTGGTACCTCGCGCGACACGATAATTTACAAGATAATCGGATACCGCTCGATCTCGTCCGCGGCTGCTTGCCCATCTTACTCTTTTTATTTATTCTCCCCTTTCCCGCATTCGCGATCTTCCTCGCAGTTTCTCTAAGAAACTCCACTCCCGAAGATCGATAACGCGTCCTTGCAATTTCTTTTTTTTCCTCTTCCTTTAACGTCGAATGTAAACAGGAGCGAAAAAAAAACGAAAACAAAAAAAAACTACAAGTTCCAGATAAAATTGCTTTTATCGTAAGGACGAAGAGGCTCGAACCGAAATCGTAATTCAGGCAGTTTTATCGCAAATAAATCAGTAAAAAGTCGAATCTCGTGCAACAAGATTTTTAGCCAGGCAGCGATGTAAATAAATCGGTTAAATAAAAATGAGCATTGAATTATTAGCAAGTTTTGTGTCTCGGCTCGATTCGCCAAGGATCCAAGTGCATCTCTCCGGCTGGATCCTCGCCAGGGCCCGTTGACGAGTGCGACAAGATCCATTCCTCATGGATAACAACTCAAACGCGATAGGCTCGTCGAGCAAGAAGCGAATAATTAATCAGTGTGTACGATAGCGATCGAGAAAGGAGGAATATAGCACGCGGGCGAGTTTAACAACTGGCTTAGCTCTGTGGCTCGTGGCCCTTTGGCCAAGTGACGAGAACGAGGAATTCCTTCATCAAGAAGCTTCTTGAAACATCGACCAAGATTCGGAGTCGCGTTTGCTCCGCAAGAAACACGAGTAGCGCGCGCGCATTTACGAAGGCCACGGGGAGAAGCGAGATTACAAGGATGAGAAGAAGAAGCTGCACCACCACCAACACCACCGCCGGGAGAAACCTCGTCGCTAAAATTGTTCAATACCGGACAACGTTAGCCAAGAGAGTTGCGTGTTAGTCGTGTCCTTGAAACAAGCGGGGTCGTCACTCGCCTTCTGCCACAGGTAAACGACCATTGGAAAGCCGTGACACGCACGCATTCGCTCTTTTTCCTTATTTTCATCCTCCTCCATCCTTCTTCTTCATCTTCTCCTCGTTTTTTTTTCTTGTCTTCCATCTTTTTCCATCATTTCTTCCGTTTCCTGCGTTTTTTAAGTTCCGCATTTTTCTTCCCCTGGCTCTTTATCGTTAATTCCAATTATTTCCTCTCTTTTATATAGAGTTGAAGTTTGGGATCATGGGGACGCAGGAAAATTCTCATTTTTCTTCTCAAAACTCGATCGACTCGAAAAATTGCAATGATTTTCAAAATTCAATGAATAATCAATGGAATAAACATTTTTCGTTAAATCTCATCGTTGCAAACTCCAGAATCATTCTTTTTTTTCCTAAATGGTGTTTCTTTTTTCTTCTTTATTTTTTTGTTTCTTGCTCGATCTTTCTGCATAATTTTTTCCCTTTATTGCATTTTTTAAGTTGCCCACTTTTCTTCACCTCGATCCTTATCGTTGATTCCAATTCCTTCGTCTCTTTTACTTTAGTCAACGGTTTTTTTTCCGTTTTTTCGTTCTTTTTGTCCCGAATTTGCTATTCTCGGATGGTCGGGAATAATCTCGATAGTTGTTTATCTCTGGGACCAATTCCAAACGGAGGATATAAGATGGTGGCTTGTCGGAGGAATGATAAATGTTTAGCTTCCGGATTGCTCGGTAGGAGGATGGAATTTAGTAACACAAGTTGTCGCTCCGGAGGGTACGCACACATGGATAAATAATCAACATGTGTAGATATTTGCAGGAGGCGGGAATAGATGTGCGGGGAACACCCGGTATAGAATGTGCGGGATGTTCTGGTTGGGTTAAGCGTGGATGCTCCGAAAGCTCGAAAGGGGCGGGAGAGAGACTGTGGTCGAGCGAGACGCTTCTCGAGTGGCGCCACGCAATTGTCAATTAACATTTTTACCGACGTCCAAGTAAAACACGAACGTTACGCTCGCTGGACTAGAGAGAGAGGGAGAGAGAGAGAGAGAGAGAGAGAGAGAGAGACTCGCGCAACAGGGCCACAGCATCGCGTCCAGTACCACGCGCCTTCCTCCTCTCTCGCTCGTTCGCTCATTTTTTCCTCTCTTGGATACATTTCATTATGATTATGTGTCCGATGAATTGCACTCTCCACAGAAAGCCCCCTCCGACTTACCGCAGACTAATACCACACTCGAATAGCCGATATATATTTAAAAAACTTTTCTTCGGCTAGATACGAGCGAATATTTCCTCCTACTCTTAAGTTTAGTCTCGTAAAATGTACATCGCCCTGTGGGCATGCGGGGAGACAGTACGTTATTAAAGGCCTCTTAGTGAATACTCTGTTATTATATTTTTTTATCGTCCACTCGTTTTTTTTTCTTTTTTCCTCTTGTATTTTCTCGTTGAGACTTTACTACGATGCTATTTTGAGCTTGGAGAACAACGGCTCGGTTTGTCCCTCGAATATGAGTCAAACGCCGGTAGTTCCTCCGTCGCCCTGTTTGTTCTTTGGCATTTTAACATTTTTTATTCCTTTGGAAAGATTCCTCGAGATCCTGGCCACCAGCCACCAACAATAGCTCCGCGCACTTGCCTTTGCTAATCTTCTCGCAACACCCAGAGCTCCTCAAAGACGCGTCTCCGTTTACTTTTCCAAGAAAAGGCATTTTACACTAAGAACGAACGAACGACGAGACAAGCAGCAGAGAGAGAGAGAGCGAGAAAGAGACCGGAAGCGTGCGACAAGCTAGAGGAACACAAAGAGTGCATGGACGTCACGATCGAACGTCATAGGCCTCGGTAGTAGCCTTTGCTCAATGTAACCAGGGCCTTTTGAACAAACTCTTTGAATATATACTATTGTTCCCACGGGAGTAAAGTGTCTAAGCGAGAGACGGCAAGCGAGAAAATGTTTCTCTCGGTGCTCCAAGCTCACGCGTTAAATGAAGATAACGAAGAAGAAGAAGCGACGAAGACCGAGAGCGGATCGAGCACTGCCACGCACTTTTGCCTCTTTCGCCTCTAAGCAAGATTCGTCGAGTTTCGACGAATCCTCGCCAGACAAAAAGACTAAAAATATACTTTGTGGATACTTCGAATGGCAATAAAACGAATGCACCAAGTCTTCCCGGTGCTCCGGCTGTTAACACCTCCCTACACCTAATAATTATCACCAACGAATAACTCAGAAGGCGAACCGCGCTTCACCGACAACAGCCCAATCACAGATACCCACATACGCTCAATCCTTGTATACAAAAGAGATTAACAAAACAGGAATTTCAACAAAGACCATCGCTTTTCGAACATTCTCTTCCTGCTTCTTCATTTTCTTTCCTGGTTCCCCCAACTTCCTCCTCCTATCGACTCCGTCAACCAAACAAATATGAAAATTCACTCACCCTATCTTCGTGATGAGCTTTCCGTGAACGTGAACGTACGACGTTATGAAGCGTTTGTTTACCTGCGGAAAACACAGTCGAATCGTCAAACGACATTCCAATTTCGATATTTACGTTTACACTTTCCCGTTCAAGTTGCAACCATTTATTTTTATTATTTCCGGACTGATCAATGTCATCGAATGTTCGAGAAACCGATTCAGAAAACTTTTGGATTTTACTGGACCGATCGACTCGAGAGGATCGCTAAGTTTTTTTATGCACCATTATTCATCGGGTATCAAAGGATTCTAAAACCTAAAACCTTATTTTTTTTTTACCTACTCCCGTAATCTGGGCTCAAAATGACCCCAATTTTGAAAAATTCATACCTCCGGTAAAATTCAACGAAAAGCGTTCAACTTGGGCCCGTTCTTTTCGTTTTTTAATGCAGGATCCCGTGAGCCTCGAGCTTTTTTGCTTAGAGTCAAAAAATTAGTCAAAAATGCGGTGAAACGATAAAAAACTGAAAATTTTCCATTTTTTTTTTTTTTTTTCGTTAAGAAATGACAAAGTTGCATTGAAAAATTGCGATCACGAGTCTCAAGATTTCGACTTTCGGTGGAAAATTCATATTATTCCGGAATTGTCAGGTTGCACAAAAAATTACAACAGCTGGATCGATATTCAAGTCAATTTTTTGCGGACGAGCAGCCCATAAAGATTCATAAAAACATTTTCATACCTCGACACTCGTCAACTGGGACAATTCCTCAGAGTCGCTGTGCAAATATTTGGAATCCCCAAGTCCGGTGGACGAAGTTGTTCGTCGAACTCTCCTTCCGCCGGGATGAATCCAAGTTTCTCGTCGAAGCGCTCCGGGCGCGTTATTCGCTCCTTCTTTCTCCTTCATTCTCGCTCGCTCCTTCCATTCGCGCTCTTCCTTGCGTTTCCTCTCGGTCAATTCGTACTAAAGTGATAGTTTGTCAAAGCCAATAATTTTTGTTTTTTTTTTTTTTTTTTTTTTTTTTTTTTTTTTTTTTTTTTTTTTTTTTTTTTTTTATATATTTTTTTTTTTTTTTTTTTTAAAATACAGAAAAGTTTTGAAAATTATGGCTGTCCGGAGCGTTGGAAAAAAAAAACAAGATATTTTTTGATCAATCGTCAAACTTGGGAGTTTGCCGGAGTGTTTTTTTTGTCAATAAATTGCAGAAAAATTATTCCAACGAGCGAAACTCAAGCAGCGTGAAAAATGTGGGTTCGAAAATTTGGGAATGCGCTAATCGCCGCATCGAATTTTTATGATTTTCATCTAAAAGACTATTTCATGCTCGCGGAGAATGTTTCATCGCAACAGCGTCAAATGTTTCTTGTGCAATGAAATTTCTGCCTAATAAGAGATCAACGACTTTCACCGAGATATCGGAACACACGTTAGAGTTAAAATCGTTGGAAAAAAAAAAACAAAAAATCTACGAAGCATCGATGGGCGAACATAATGCTCGAGAAATTCACACGAAATATCGAAGATTACTTACATAACGGAGATACTGGCGGCAAAACGGAAATCATTAAATTTATTAATCGGATAGTCGATCGCGAATTAAAATTCGTTTCTCATTATTTTTTATCCTATTCAATGTTATTAATGGAACTTACCTTTTTCCTATTTTCGTCGAAAAGGGCTATGAGACTTTCCCTTGCTGAGTGAAACGGATTTGAAGCCATGAGAGATCGCATGTAGTAATAAACCGCGTCCAACTTTCGTCGCTGCAAAATGGAAAGAAAAAAAATTCAGTATCATAAAAAAAAAAACATGCGATTTCCGCGCATGTCACGATCTTTCTATAGATCGGAATTTTTCGAGTGACGAAGTTGCCGAGTCAATGGAAGATTCAATAAAAAATCTTAATCTTTGATAGCAATTTAACTTTGGGGTCAAAATGACCCCAACTTTGAAAAATTCATATCTCTGGTCAAATTTAATGAATAGGGTTCAACTTGGGCTCATTTTTCTTTCGTTTTTAAATGCAGGACCACGTGGGCCTGGAGAAATGTTGCTTGGAGTCGAAAAATTGATAAAAAAAATGCGACAAAATGATTAAAAAAAAAGGAGAACGGAGGGAGATAGGATCTGGTAATCGCCGGATTTAGCCCCAGCGTCCCGTGTTTTCAAAAATTTTCCGTAATTTTTGTGAAAAAAAAATGTTTCACTTGAAGGGAACGGAAGGAGAAAAAATACTTACGGCGTAATGCGCAAGTAGAGCGAGTTGGTTATAAGGTCGACCATTTTTTGGATTGATTTGTTGAGCCTTGAGATACCACTGTCTCGATCGTCCGTAATTGGTCGTGTCATTAGCTTGTTCTTTGTAACGAGCGAGATCGCCAAGGAAGAGAAAAATCTTTTGGGCACTGACGAGCGCAAGTCCGACGACGCCAAGTCCATTGGGCGGTGAAGTAGAAGCGAGAAAAACTTCGAGCTTGAATTTATATTTGTTCTCGAGGATGGTGAGCAAATTTTCAAAGTATTGTGTACCCTCGTCGATTATTTCAAGCATTATAGCTTTGTACTGTTGTCGCGCCTCGCCGTTTCCTTTCGACATTATTTTCCGCAGCATTTCGATCATGTTGTAATAAAGAATTTTCCAAAAGTGTTGCTCCACGTTTTCCGTTTGACAAAACTTCATGTCGCTCTCCAGCAACAGCTCCAAACTATTGCGAAGCTTCCCACGAAGATTCTTTATCTTCTCCCAATTTGCGATCAAATTACCGGAGCCCAAAACCCACTGAAGCTCTCGATCAACTGTTTCCACTTCCAAAAGTCGATACGGATGTTTTGCCGACCGGAAACTATAAAAAATCATTTTACCCATTAATCTCCTTTTCTCCTATTCATCGTCGTCAAAATTCCTACATTTTCTTTCCCCGATCCAAACTCAGTTTTCCATTAAATTTCTCCGAATCCCCACACTCAGAAAATTCCCATTCCTTAATGAAAAAATAGGAATATAATTCAATTCTTTAGATAAAAATTATTAATAACAAATTAATCCATCCATTATTATTAATAAAAAAATATTAATTAGGTAATTCTTTTTTTTTTCATTAATTCAATCTCCATTCATGAATTAAGGACTAGACATTTTTTGAATAGAAATTGATGAAAATTAATTAATCAATAATTATAAATTAATGACTAATAATTGACTATTTCTGATTTTTCCATAAAATTCCCCTGAATCCCCATACAGATAAATATTGCCATCCCTCAATTACAAAATGGAAAAATTATTTTATTTAATAAATGAAAATCATTAGAAATAAATAATTAAATAACTTTTTTAATTAATAATAATTAATTATTTCCCAATAGAATAATGTTCGGGAAGTCGAATCATTGTGACAGGAAGGTCGAGAAAATTGACTCACCCTTCGGAGCAGCGATCGTACCACGGTGGCCGAGAATTATTGCTCGGAATTTGTTCCCCGACGAAAGCTACAGAATTTCTACCGTCAGCTGGTGGACCACGATGAGGGCCAAAGTTTGGATGACCCGAGGGCGAAATGAGAGCGTGAGAGTTACAAGTAGCGAAGTTGGGATTCGAAGCTTGAGAGGACATGTCCGTGTTTCTGTGAATGGAAAAACAAATATGAAATATAATTGTTCGCTACGATAAATCGTTTTTTATGAGGTTTTCATGGCAAAAGTGATGTATGGAGTTACCGGAGCTGCGAGTTCCTGTTTCCGGTCGTCCGGACGATGATCGGCTTGTCAGGATTGTTCGGATCGAAGAGAGTTTTCCGCTGTTGGTGAGGCTGATTATCTTGCCGCCCACAACTCGCGTTCGTCATGTATCGAGACGACGATAAGTTTCGTTCGGTAAGAACGAGAACTCCGGGTGGCTGATGGTTGCCGGCAGGTTTAGGCAGCGAAGGGATCGGATTTCTCAGGGAATTGGTATTAGGATGCGAAGGAAAATGTCCAGGTGCGTTTAATTGTTGCTCGTGATTGCTAGTCGGTAATGAATTCCTTGGCTCATCAGGATCGCAGGTAGTAAGGCGTTTTCCGGTTCTCCAGTTCTCGTCGTTGATTCGCCGATTTTCTCCGAAGTTTCTCGGGGCGTTACGGTAATCGCGATCTCTGCTGGATTCTCGGCTTCTGGGCATTCCGCCGTTGCGATTCTTTCGGTTTCCTTCGTATCGTCTGCCCGGACCATCCATTCGTTCTTTCCCCGTAACTTCTCGGTTTTGCTGGTTGTTGCTCCGTTCCCGACTCTTGCCACGATTCTCGTTGTCCCTGCTGCAGCTCCTGAAATGCCAGAGATAATGTTGAGTCGAAGGAAAAAACGGTAAATCGCTTGAAATTATCGAAAAAAAAATGCAAATTCACCGGTTTCGATTGTCCCTCGCCCCGGAACGCCTTCTGTCCTTTCTCTTCCTTCTGAATCCAGACTCTCGACCAGTAAACTGATTCCCGGATACGGTTGGGCCCACCGAATGCCCAGAAATGCTACCATTGTCTCGCAAACTCGTAACCGAAGAGCTGCGGCTCGGATTACGATGTTGAACATCTTCGTGGTGGTTTTCGTTTTCAATGTACAACGAAGTCTCGACGTCTTCGCTCCAATCGATTATCTCCATCGAAGCCATGTCTGGCAACGAACTATAAGGCTCGTTGCTCTTTACCGGACTCGGATTCAGGCTGTAGCGCTCGTCGTTTGGATCTCCGACCGTTGAGTTGGTCGCCTCGTCGGAATTGTTGTTCGTACGATGCCTTAATAGGAAAAAATAAATAAAATAAACCTGCGAGGGAAAAAATTCATTTTCAATAATTCTGCCCTCGCGTCTCGACTCACCACTGATTCTGAGCTTGATTATGCGGAATGGTAGAGTTGGGAGATGCGCTCCGTCGAGCCTGAATATCAGGAGGCGCTGGAGGCGAAGGACGTCGGCCTCGATTGGCATTTGGATGAACAAACAGATTTTGTGGCATGGGAGCATGAGTGTCGAGCCGACTCAGGCTCTCCATGCTCGTGTACATCGTGCTGTTACTTCCCCGACGTTCATAATGTCTATTGAGAAGAAAAACGATTCAATGAATTATTCTTGTCCGGGACATTCGATCTTGCTAATTTATCCGGCCCACGAAATGGTTCAGAAGAGTTTTCCATTTTTTATGGCAAACTGACGCAAGTATTTCAGATCATGAAGCACAAAATTCATTACTAAATTCTTACCGAGTGCTATATTCTTGGCTAGGAGTCTGCGACCTCGAACTCGCTGCTGAATACTGATCCGGAGTGCCAGGTCGATGGTTCAAGATCGACGATTCCAATTCCTCGGTCGTGAGTCTTCCTCTTCCTCTACTACGGGCTGGGATCGTGTTCGACCAAGAGGAATGAGGCGGTGGCATGTTGTTCGAAGTCCATGACGTATTGTTGTAGCCGGATGAACCCTGAGATTTTTTTTTAAGAGATTTTAATCGCGGAAAAGAAAGAAACGAAAAAAAATGTTAAAAAATGTTCAGTTCCGGTAAAAATTCATTTTTTTTTTCGTTTCAAGGTCATCGGCGGATGTCGTATTTACCTGGAAGGAAACCGTGCTCCCGTCCCAATCCTCGGGCGACTTTGAATAAAGTGAATTCCCAGGCGGAACGTCCAGTCCGTTTTCAGCCAAATATTTTCGTTGCAACCGCGGCGGCAATGTTTCTATCTTGCTAACGCATTTGATACTCAGACGTCGACCTGAGGGCGGTTTCTTCTGAAACTTTTTTCCGAAACCCGGTGGATCGACGCTTCGAGTGTCACGGATACGATTGTATTCGTTCGCATTTATCGGTGTCGCTGCCAGGGGTTCCGAACCCTTTTCCAAAAAAAAAAAATCAACGTCAACTCGGTCTTGTGCTTCGTTCAAAAAATTTCACGCCATTATAATTCATGCGATATTCAAGAAATCTAAAATAAATCGATACATTTTGCCTTTTGTCACTTTTCATTTTTTATCAACAAAATAAGTGGAAATGCAGTTTTTTCTCGACATAAAATCACACGTTTACGAAACAAATTCGTCCTTCAAAAGTAACAGGTTTTATGACGTTGAAATGCAACGTTTTAATTATGAATTGAATTGTCATTATAAAACGGTCGGTTTTTGTCCCCAGAAAAATATATCAGCTTGAAAAATTTGCATCATTTTAAAAATTACATAAACCGTCAATAAGAATCAATATTTTTCGTTGCATTCCAACGTCATCAACAGGTTTCAGTATTGATCACCACGAGACGAAACAAATTGTAAAAGAAAATTTAAGTTCATGAATATGAAATCGTAAAAATTGACATTTACGTGAGAATGAGAAATTTTTCGATTTCTACCGTCGTTTTTGCGTAAATACTTGTGAAAAAATAGTTTGGCAGTGAAAAAAAATGGTTTTTCGAATTTTCTCACCTGGCGAATTTCCCGAGGATAGTCTCGACGATTTCCATAATTTCTTGCTGACATTGGTGAGTTCGATCGCCACTCACGTTCTTCGTTCTCGTTCGTATTGCGATTTCCGCCTCTGCGATTGCCCGAGAAACGTTTACCATGGTCGTCCGGTCTGTTTTGAAGATTGTTGGCGCTCGGATCCCCGACATTTTGTCTTGCCATTCGGTTTCGATGTGCCTCGTTCCGATAACCACGATTCGACCGATTCTCCCAATCTCGATTTCCACTCTCTACCCTTTCCCCCTCCCAGGCTATGTGAACATTCGCCTCTGGCTGGTGGGCAGATTGAGGAGGTGTTGGCGTTCTCGGAGGCGGCGATCTGCGCTCAACCGAGAAATATCGCATTTGTGTGAGATCATGACGATCCGCAAGTTTTCCCATTATGTTATCATCACAATTCCATTTAAAATTACACGAATAACTCGATCCTACAACTTCCATCACCAAATCCATTTTTTTTCGAACATCTAACAAATTTCCCGGCTTTCCCATGGAGTTTTAGCAATTAAAATTACTAATTATGCTCATTTTCCCGTTACAAATAATTAGGAAAATTTATTAGACGTTTTTATCGGTCGCGAATTTATTTGATTAAATTATTAAAACTGTAATTAACCCAGACAACGTTGAAGCGATGGAGATTTTTAAACACAAAGCAGTCAAGGTAAAACGAAGGAATGTAATATCAAAAGACCCAGGACTTGAGAAAAATCTTGCCATTCCTCAAATTGCAACCTGTTACCTTAACGTGATGGATCAGTCACCAAACTTCACGTCGAATTTTCGAAATAAAAATTCTCCGCTCTCGTTTGACTAATCAAAAAAAAGGCTCTGTCAGCGAACGCGGGACGATGCCAAAAAAACGCAGACGGGGCCTTATTTTAATCGGCCAAACCGTGTCAAAAATATTCAATTTCGAAAATTGCAGATTTTTCGGAATTTTCACCAACGATATAGAATTATCACCAAATTTTAGCAAATTCTAATCATGTTGTCGTATATAGCCAACCTCCTTAATTTTCCCATCGAAATTTGTCGAATTTATACCTTTTAATAAATCTATCACGATTGATCAATTTCACCTAAAGACCTGACTATCAAAAAAAATGTAATGGACTCTCGAATTCATCCATTAATGTTTTCTCTTCGTTACAAGCCACTAATCGCTTTTGGAGGAGATCATTTGACATATCCAGATTTTATGGACTTTCAAACTCATTAGATCTTTTTAGTAGAAATTTTCATCGTTGAACGCGTTTGAATTTCTATCAAGATTATCTGCAAATTTAATTGGTTGGAGTTTGCGAAAATTGAAAAGTTTGTTAGAATAAAGGCCAATCGCAAGAGGATTTTGTTGTCGCGTCAAAAAATATTGAATATTAAATATAACGTGGAGGATTTTCCTTACGAAGATGGGAGAAAAAGAGAATATTGAATGAAATCATCCGGACAGGATAATGTCAGTAACGTAGTTCACCTATTAGTTACATCCCGTTTGGCCAATGCCTCCTGGACTTTCTTGGGTACGTACAACGGCAGTTCCGGCTTCTTGTTTCTTCTTCGTCCGTCGCCGGCCTGATGATGGCTGCGTACGGAGTTGCTATCGTCGAGGCTGTTTTTATCTTCTTCGCTAAAAGCGACGTCGTTCAGTTTTTCCATGGATGCGCGTGGTCTGATGTTTCCCTCTTGGGGTGTGTTGTTGAAATGCATCGGTCTGAGTCGATCCTGAACGGAGGACGGTTTTGAGTTTGCCTCGCGATCAAAATCGTCTGGGACACGACCAGATTTTTTCAGCGGGCCACTTCCTGGAGTATAAATCGGCCTGGGCGGCGCTCTATTTGGAGCTGCGCCGCGCATGTCTCTAAATCTTCCTTTATCCAATTTGCAATCAGTTCTGTTATCTGCGATGGAGACAAAATAATTGAAAAATCACTTGAATGATGCACGTTGATTGTGTGCGTTCATCGCAATCTAATTGGAGTTTGGAAAATTGGAGCAATCGTGATTTTGGAATAAACTTGACAAACCATACGATATTGTTTATTTTATTTAGGGATAATCACTTTTTTCAGATTTTTTGACACCTGCAACTCCATTTGAAAGACCAGATTGTTCCAGCAATTTCGATCTGTATATGAATCGCGAAAATTAGGTAAATATCCTGAAAAATTACTGAATCGCCCAAAAAATATTGTTACGTGATGAATGAATTGTATAGGCACGAAAAAAAATGCGTTATTTACATTGAAAATTACGAAAGCGAAATTTCAGCCAGTTTTGAGGTTAGTTTGTTTGTTGGTCGGTCGGAATAATGTATAAAATGTTGGATGGACCGCTGAATCAGTAAATATCAATGCGTTTCTATCGATTGACACGTGTATTATGATTCGTAGCGTTATCACTGAGACTCCCGAATACTTTTTCGACGAATTACCTTGTGAAATATCTCCCCACTTTCTGCGTCCTTTGTCGTCGTGCGCCATATTGAAATTCAACATTCAAGGTGAATTTAGTGCATATACACACTGCGGTATAAATATGCTCCAGAAAATTTCGCGTTCTTTCATATTCAATGGGCCAATATCTTACACATTTTGTCGTTTGATGATACCCAATGCTACGATTATAAGGACAATCGAAACTATATGTAGTCGAGAATTTTTCAATTATTTATGCGGCCGTTCTATAAAAATCTTATCATCGCCCGACTCCTTGATAATCACACGCGTCGTCGTTTTTCAACACTTTATTATTCCTTCGCTCGTAACCGCGAAGATACTAATGAAACGATAAAAATGTTGTTTTTAATAACAATTTACGTGAGCAAAGTGAAGATAAAGAGATTATAAGCGCACGCTTTGGTCGATCATCATATCCAATGCAGCTGCATCCACAGCTTCCTAAATTCGTCGCGCGGAATAAAACCATAGACGGACAGAAATAATATGCTTTTGCAGTTCGAAAAAAAAAAACGCTTACAAATAATGAATTACAATTGTTATTCCCATTAAATAGGATTGATATTGCATTTGCCGTTCGATATGAACCTGTAAAATAAAAAATACAAACCAATATGTGCAGGAAACCCGCGGCGAACCGTGCATCCGTGTAATTCTCTCGCTGAAATGTAACAGCGACGCTAACGGTCAAAATTCAAGAAAACACTGCCAAGTTCAAATAGTATACGTAAACATAGTCAATCCCCCATCCAATATTGTGGGATAATTTTCATTAAAAATTGTACTTTTTCACCTCGTTATTTACGAAAATTCTGCAACAATGGGAAATGATGAGAATCATCGAAAAAATCACGAAAAATCGCGTTCTCATTCATATTCATTGCTTTCCGAAACTGTCAACTTCCGGTTCGTAGTTTGCGATTGTTTCTGCCGGTCTTCAGGACCGATTTCGTGGACATGTAAAGTGTAAAAAGTTGCGCAACGCGTGGAAAATGAATGGAAATAGCGATTACGTTATTTAGAGTGTTTCTTAATCAGATATTTCGGCATAACCATCGAATTTCTTAGCCCATTCTTTGTTTGTTGGTTTCGCAGGCGTCGGGTTAGGTTACGGCTTGAATCGTTATTATTCTGAGTTCGTGTGTTTACTAGTTCCAAAGCTTTCGAACGAGTGATTGTTTTTCTCCGGTCCGAGTTTTCACACGTGGGCACATGAGCCCTCGTTACATTGTTATTCCATTGGCCGAATAAACTCGTACATACGAAAGGTTAACCTATCCAAGAAAATAGCGAAAATACCAAAAATGGATTTAAATCAGACGCAAATTCTGAACGATCGCGCAGATGAGAACGATAGAGAAACAAATCAGGTAACTATTCCATTCCATCTCATACCATTCCGAATTATATTCATTATCAAAATATGTCCTTTTAAGGTTGGAACCTTGCACGTTGGAGCTAGTGAATACCAAGTTATCCCAGGTTTGAATAGAATTGGTCGAGCAACACCATGCTCAATTGTTCTCGAAGATCCGGTAAGCCAATTTTCAATTAATTCAACTCATTCAATAATCTTTCAGGATTCTTCCATTCCATTACATACTTTTTACCATTCGAATTCATTTCCATTACAAATCCAAATTAATTCTCCTCACGATCAATATTTATCTCGATTTTGCTGCGTTCATCGGTACTCGCTAAAATTTCCTATAGAAAAAATCTCAATGCCCTGCAAAATTTCTGAATCGAATTAAAAATTGAATAAATTAACAAACGAATGAGAATTTCAAATAAATTGCCATTTATTTCACGCTGAAAATTGATCACCAGCACAAATCAAGTTTGGCCCTTCAGAGCTCATTTTTTTCCACTTTGAGTCTGTTTTCATTAAAATCTATAGAATTCCAGAATTTGTATTGGCCAAAGTCAGAGTCGTACTCCACACTGCTCTCCCCGGGAGCCTTGATATGTAAATATTGCAGACCTTCCTTGGAGCTGTCCAGTTGGGGCCATTCGACGCCCGCATAGGAAATTCTGATTTTAAAAAAATACCCAATTCTGCAGTTTTTACCAAATGTCTGAACAAAGGGAGTCAACATTTCATGTAACGTACCCGGCGGTCGCGTAGGAAACCCAGAGGTCGAGCAAGTATCTCTGCATCGCTAGGTCGTTGGTCGTTTTTGGTGGATCAACGAAAGGCGATCCTACTACGTAGTATGTGTCGTCTCCATGAGCAACGACTCCGATTTGATCTGAAGTTCATTGACGAATAGCGAATCATCAATGTGGACAGTTTTTCCCCATTTCCAGTGGAAATTGGCGAATACGCACCAATGCCTGGGACCGTGAATCGACTTACCAATGTTTTGCTTAGTCGGGCTGATGGCGCTGCTGGGGCCCTTGTTCCCTTTGTACGTGAAGTAGTAATACCTGATCGGGCTCTTGTTGCTCTTAGCCATAAGTTTGGCGGCTTTTATTCCATCGGCAACGAAGAGTCGATCGCCAACCATTCGGATGGACGTGCCGGCGGTCGTAGCGTCGATGCTGTTTGATCCGAGATATTGTTTTCTGACGAGCCTCGAAACTTCGTCTTGTTTGTATCGGGGAATCGTGTAATTGTAGTCGAAGAGGAACGGAGCGATATGTTGCCATTTCTGGTCGAGTTCCTCCAAGAGAACTTTGTCAGCAGCGAAGTCTGGCGAAGAAAAACTCATGAATAAAGACAAAAATAATCTTGAAGCATTTAGAAGAATTTTCTGACTGAATTGTTTTTTTTTTGTAGAAAATGGATTTACCAACGGATGGGAGGTAAGCACCCTCGTCTCTGACGTTGCTGGTGATCCATGGGAGATCTTGGGCGTCGCCGCTGCTTATAATTTCCATGGGTGAACGATCTATGAAGGGAGCGTCACTGCCTTTCTCAACTACTGGTCCGAACGGAGTGTAGGGAGCGTAGCTCCACGGCTGATGAAAAAATTGGTTTTGTGGATTTTTACTCGAGCTGGAAAATCGAATTTTTACGGTTGAGCCGTACCATAAAGTCGGAATCGGCTTGAAGAATGCTACGAGCTGGACGTTCTTGTAGACATTTAACCAATTCGGTGTTGCTTCCGCTCGGACAACCCAAAAGGCTTCCGAGCTTCTTAGCCTTTTCTGAGGCGCTTTCAGTCTGGGCCCAGCAGTTCAACGCTGTACCACTGAACGATATTCCTCCTGAAAATCAGTTCAATTATTAACGTATTTCCCACTCGATTGACCATCATTCGTGAGGAAACGTCAAGTTTTTTTACTCACTCGCAAAAAGACCACGACTCAGGGGAGACAGATAGTGATAGTGAACACTAGCACCACCTGCGCTCAAACCAGTCAAGGTTATGCTGTTGGCATCGCCGTTGAAAGCGCCGATGTGTTCTTTGACCCACTTGAGGGCAAGGTTCTGATCCTTGAGACCCATGTTACCGGGTACGACTCTGTCCCCGGTGCTCAGGAATCCTGGAACAGTTTTTTATTGGTCTGAACAGTGGACAGGATCAATTGCAAGGTTGACCGGTTCCAGGGACGGGAAAATCGTCATTAAAAAGACATTTTCCCCCTCGATCTTTTATAGTTCATGGAAAATCGTACGAGTGCATTTTGCAAACTTGTAATTATCGGAATGGACGGATTGAGGAAAGACAAAGAAAATCGCATCATTATATACCAAGTGGGCCGAGACGGTAGTTGAATGTGACAAGAACAACATCTCTGTTTATGAGGTAATCGGGTTTGGTAAATTCGCCAGTGTAGTAGTTGTATTCCATGTGCCATTGGAAAAATCCACCATGGATCCAAATGATAACGGGTAATTTCTTTGAAGATTCGACATCGGGAACGTAAACGTTGAGGTAAAGACAGTCCTCTGCACCTACAACCCTTTCCTTGGGGTGGATCGGTACGTGGGAGTATTGAAGACACGACGCGCCGGTTTTCGTTGCTATGAGATCACCGGTCCATGCTTCGACCGGTTGTGGAGGCTTTTCAGAGGAAATACGTACAAATTATTAAATTAACTTGTCTTTTTTCTTTGGAAAATGCAAAAATTGCTTCCTCAATTATTCCATTTTATTCCGAAAATAA
>JAPYYS010001385.1:0-48052 GCA_030522525.1 Campopleginae sp. 14b
TAAAGCGGAGCAAGTATGTACCCACTTTTGGTAATTCCGTCGATTTATAGAATAAGAGAAACTGCAACAACGTGGAAACAATCAATTCAATTAACAGCAAAGGTGTGTTCTGTAATGCGTAATGGAGGTTGGGGGCAATCGAGGTTGGAGGAATGTATACAGAGCCAGCTGTTGGAGCATCGTACCGGGTGCAAACCCGAATTGGTCGAGCGTGTGGAGAAGGGTAAACTCTCGAATTGCGAGAATGAGTGAGTGAGAGTGAAGGAGAGAAAGAAAGAAGAGTAGGGGTGGGGGGGGGGGGGAGAGTTTGCAATTTATCGAGTAACGAAGAGCGGCGAAGAAACAAGTTGAACGAAAAAGCGAGAGGCAACGAAGCCTAGAGAATAGAGGCATGGGGTGACCGAGTGAGTCCAATAGTCACGAGAGAATGCACATAGAATCGACGAAAGGGAGAGGTAAAAGGGAATGAGCGCGCGGGGGTGGAGGTTTTGTGTTGGACGACCTGGACTGTATAGAGGTGGACTGTTGAAACACACCATAGACGGGTTTGATTTGCGGCGTGTCGTTCAGTCGATTGCTCTCAAATTGCGTCCCGCGCTCGCGTTCACCGATGCTACAGAGCCTCGAAAGCCCTGTCACACCTATTCGCGGCTTTTCAAATACCCTCGCGAGCGCTCGCGCCAGGCCACCCAATATACGATTTGTCCTCTCCCTCTCTCTCTCCCTCTCTTTTCCTCTTCATTCCTATCCTGTTTTCTTTCCCTCGTTGATTCCAGATTTATTAGATACAGTTGGTACAGTACCGATGCACCCGCAGGAACATAACGAATCGTTAACCTATATGCATCTTTCGCTTTATCTACCTTGGCTCGGCACTCGTGTCCACTTCTCTTTTCCACTTCAACGCGGCAGCAATCCATGGCTCCAAGTTCATTGTCGAAGCTGGCCAGTCAAAAGCTCGTGAACGCACTGGCATCTCTTGTTATCTTCCTCTATTCCCCGGTTCTCTGACTCTCGTTTTGTTTTCCGTCGCTCATCGTAATCACCTCAGTCGCACTGCGTGTCCACTCTCGACACTCGCATAGTTTCAAACTGAAACGTAACAGTGAGTGAAACACGCAGTTACGTGTTGGAAAATGTTTGAGAAAACGAAGCGGTGGAAACATATGACTACGCACACAAAACGCGATACCGCAATAGAGAGTTAAAAAACAAAAGCGGCTGGATTCGACCCAAAACGTTTTCGTGAATACACCGCGCGCGGACCATGGCTTCGCGATCGGTGAATGCGTGTGTTTCAAACGAAAACGTAGAATTACATTGTACGCCAGGCTTGGTATGTACACAGCATACGTATGGGTTTGCCAAGTAAACGCAATTATTGAAGAGATTCTAGTTCAATCGCGCGCGCGCGCGCGTGCAGCCAAATAAATGAAATTTCTGCATTTTCCTGCGTGTTGTACTAACATGCTGAATTTTCGATCGCAACCCGAAGGGAAGGCATCACGTGAATAAACTTGCAGGCATGTACGTAAGTTGAACAAACTTGAAATGAACGCCATGAAAAAAAAAAAACAAAGTTAAATGATTTGCCGCAGAGAAAAATCTCGGTCAGTGCAGTCGTGTTTTCACAACGTGACAAGTGTTAGCGGGAGAGGGTACGCGTACGCCCGACTATTCCTCAGTGCCTTTTCTCACCAAAGATTCCGAATGGTCGTTAGGAGATGACGTGACAACGTGGACGATGGCCGCAGAGCTCTTCTCGTCCGCTGCTCCTTCTCTCGTCGTTGTCCATGTCACCGTGGTCGTGTAGTCCACAGTGAACAGACGAGAAGAGAGCAAGAGTCGACGCAGAAAAAGGAGGAAAAAAGTCCACGAAAAAGATGCGCTCAGCGGCTATACCTACATATATAGCGAAAAAAGAGAGAAGAGCAGCAGAATGATCACGTCAATTAGAGGAGAAGAGCGCACGAGTTCTTCGCGGGAACGAGTGCCTGCTCTGCTCGTGTCGCTTGAGTTTTCTCATTTACTATAGTTATATGGCGGACTATGAGAAATATACATGTATACCATATACCACTGATGATTATTTCCTGGGCAAATAATCTCTCTCGCTCTCTCTTTCTGTCTCTGAAACTCACCACCGCCAACGAAGTCGCCATGCAGGTTAACGAACAAATATCACGAGACCGCGCGATTGACGCTAATCGCCGTAGCTATCCGTCATTGTGAAAAAGTACATGAGGAGTCTTCCTAGCACATGGGCTAGACCTCAATGCCAGAGCATATATGTCGGTACTTAAAACGAGGGACGTTCGCGAACAAGACTAAGACGTAGAAGTTGAGCACGAAAGCAAGTCGAGACAGACTCGTGGTGCTCGACTCGGTGGCTTCGGTCGAGGAGACACCGAAGGAGTGCACACATATACACGCAGTCGAAGCAATGTGGTGGAGGGCAATTATAGAAACTATAAAGTCAGTCAAGTGAGTGATGTTTATTGATTGATTCGATTGGACAGCACTCCGACTAAGTTGTGTATGTATCCCAAATGTTTTTCTTTTCCTTTTCTATTTTTTTTTCAATCCTTCAGCCTTTCCCCGAACAGTAAGACTGATTGCCCATAAAATATGTGGCATTCGAGATAGAAGAGAGTTTTAACTTTATGCAGTACGTCTCAGGCTTCCAACGTCTATCGTATCCCTTGGAAACGAATAGAAATCCAACGAGTTAAATAATTGAGTAAAAATTCTTGGCGTTCTCATTGAGCATTTATCTACGTTCAATCGAGAGGTAAAATTCAATGAAACGATTGATGGCAGCATGTTGGTATACTCCCCGAATTTATCGATGACTTACATTCGGGTGATGAATCTGACTAAGGTCGATGTACACCGCAGCAGAGAGATCCAACGAAATTCGACATGGAGATCTGACGTTGCAACTTTTGTGCACGTAACGTGAATTCGTGTCGTTCTTCATTGCGATGCATTTCCTATCCGCACATTGCCCCATCTCACTACTGTCACTGGGCCTTTGCAAATTCTGTTTTACGTACACAAAGCTATATATATATAGAAAAGGTACAGTACGAAGGAGATAGAAGTCAGCTCACCGCACCCTCACGTCCATTCAGTGCTGCCAATGTCTGCACGATCTTAACATACATTTAGATTCTTATATACGTGTTTATATATGTACTTGGATGCTACGAGGAAAGCCTACTATGCACTGTTGAGCTAGCCCATCTTGGCTCTCAGGCACATTGCACATCGTGTCATATAACCTCATTCTCGGATGACCCAGTTCGTCGTTTTGAAATGACCGGGAGAACCAACTTTGCCTCCTCCCCCTGCCCCTCTTACTCTCGACATTGCACGGGGATGTCGACACGTACGTGTATGGACCAAGTATGTTTGAGCTTATGAGGGTGGGGTTGGACACCCTCACCGAGGTCGCAATCATGGTATTCATAACGTGCGGGGTAGTATAAAGTTCACTCTTTCTCCCTTTCTGCCTCGTTCTCGGCTTAACCCTCGCAGACTCGACGTCTACTATTCTCGTAAGCCAACGAGCAAGTGAGTCGACTATATACATATATGTGTATGTATTTACTCAGCTATACAGCTATACCATAGCAATATAGCATGGCAACGTTGGACGGTGGTAAAAAGTCGAAACTCGGTGCAGGGCAACTCAATGTTGGCCGGTGAAAAGGCAGTGCACGAGAAAGTAATGCAGCCGAAGCTGGAGCAGTGTGTTGGAGCAGAGTGCAGTGCGGAAACGGGGGGTGAGACTTTGGACTACCCCTTCCGTATGAGTTAAGCCTGCATCGCTCTCTCTCTCTCTCTCGGTAACCTCCAAGCACCGGGGCTACTACAGTACGAGAGTTTCTCTAGCTTTTGGTAGGAAATAAGAGGAAATGGAAGCAGGGGGTGCAAACGGGGGATGAGGAGGACGTAAGGAAGGCAGACTCGTGAGAAAGATAAACTCCGAAAGTTAAAAGTAACTTGCTGGAGGAAAGGTATAGGTATGAGGATACATACTGCAAGGTACAGCGAAGATAAAGCGACTATAAGGGAACGGGAATGAAAAAGTGGATAAGAGGGAAGTAAAGAGGAAATCGAGAAAGGTAGAAAGAGATGAATTCATTCGCTTTTCGCAGCGCCCTGTGGGTTTTGTTATATGTTATATTAGTTCGTGTATATGTATCACTTTATATACAAGTTTGAGATTGTTCGTCTGATGATTGCGGAGAAAATAAAACAAGCCATTGCAGGATGAACAGGCTTGAAATATTTCCGAGCACAGACGATCACACCGCACCCGCAAACTCTATACATAAATATATCTATACGAATTCATATAATGCTAAATAGAGAGAGGAATAAATAATTATTCGGAGATTGCTAAGAAAATTTATACTTCCGGATTTATATCACGCTCGCTTGTTTATCATTCCAATTTGCATTTAATTTGCAAGTTAATTCAAATTTTCCTGATACATATACAACTATTCTCATATATAAACGTATCCTTCTCCAAACTGATGTATATTTTCCCGTTGTCTCATGAAATCACTCGTTGAAATGCAGAAAAGGATGATTAAGAATTTAATAACGTATTCGCGTCATCTCAAGTACAAGGAATGTCAGCAAAAACGTATGACCTCTTGCGTGCACCGATTGAGAGGTTCATATTATTGCTAAATGAAAAATTTCTCTGTGAACTAGATCAACGCGTTTCTCTTGTTTTTTTTTTTTTTTTCTCACGGCGATCGCAGAAAATTCACGGACAGTAAACACACAGGTATACGTAATTAACCATACGTGCAGTGGTGTGCGGTGCGGACCACCCTTATGACTTCCCTATAGAGTGTGCTGAAACTAGGATGTAGAAAGAAGGGACCGAAGGATATGGAATATCTATTACACGTGTATACATAGCTAAGAGCACGAGGGTGAGTCTAGATTTAATTACATGTCTATGAGCACACCCGGGCAAATGAGAGAGTAATGGCCGACGGTTTGGAAAAGCGTAGAAAAAAAAGAACCTCGGGAGGTTCACTGGGAGCGCTGGATGGCGAGCAAGATAGAAGGAAACCCTCGACAACGTCTTCTATGTTTCAGAGGAGATGCAGGAAAACTACAGTTGTAACAGAGAGATGCAACGGTGGTCGAGATGCACCACGGAGAATGGAGGAAGAAGGAACAACCGAGGAGAAAAGCATGTAGATATAAATTTCGAGTATGTGTAGCGTAGAGATAGAGAGAGGAAGAGAGCAAACAAGAAAGGTGCGCCGGTTTGCTTGGGAGCTCGTACCTCCGAGAATGCATAATAGGTTATTTAGCCACGGTAGCCGCAAGGTAATGCGACTCGGACGCGCGGCGGTGTTCGAGAAGAGAATCAACGAAAGAGAGAAAGAAAGGACGACCAGAGCGCTTACATGTGTTCTATGCAGTGCATACGCAAGTCAATGTGTGTGAGTGTAATACGTTGACAGAGAAAAAGGCGTAAAGGTGGTGAGTTGGGAAAATAATTTCATGAAAGTTCAGTCCTTCCATGCAATGTTATTCGGAATAAATACAAATACGAATTTCATTTTATATCATCCGTCTCCTCTCGTTCTCTGCGACTGACTGTTTCGTGTACAAAGCCACGTTTCATTACTTTTTCTATAATGCTATTCGCCCGCAAAACATAAATTCCTCCTTCCGGGTTACACCATCTTCCTACTGTTCCAACCGATGCCTTTTCTTTCCGGCGATTCTGTTCACATCTCGGGCCATGATACGTACTTAGCTCGACTATGGTTAAAAATATATATACGCGTGCATACTAAATACCTCGTGGACGCCAACTCGAGAAAACAGTTGCTTCCTCTCTTCTCATTTTTTCCTTATTTTTCTCGGTGTCTCCGGAGTTGGAATTTTCGCGCGGAAATGGAAAAATAAATTTGCGTCGTTAACTGGCTAAAGGAGAGGAATGAAAACGGTGCGATTGTTCGCACCGCAACTGTAATAACCTTGTTCTGCACTGTCTCCGAGCTGAGCTCTAACAGCGCAAAATGAGATTGGATACTTGAAATTTCTCTTAGCAAGAAATAACTCTTAATTGGCCAACCGCAGCGTTCTACGCATCCTTCTCACAAATTCATTCCATTGTATTTTCAACAACAGAAATTTATTTATTTGTTGCAAATGATCATATGAAAGTTATAATTATCAATTTCGAAAACTCCGAAGGAGAGAAATTGAAGTGGATGATCGATTTAATGCATTTTTGTGACTTTTCGGCTTCGCGAAAAACTTGCTCGGAACGTTCGGAGTTCGGAGATTTACGGTGATCGCTTGAAAAATACTTTTCCATTCATGCATGTCGACAATATGAATATCGTATTTCTTCGATTTCATTTGAGCAATAAATTCGCACGAAAAAAATGGAAATGCAGTTAAAGTTTTTGGAATGATCTGAAGAACATCATTAAGCGGTAATGGCACGTTTATGGGAGACGGGAATGGAAAAAAATACAAGTCCGAAATACGTATGTATAATAAATGGTAGCTCGAGTTGTTCTAATTAAGGTGGACAGTAATCACTACAATTCACGAAGCCATAAGTATATCTTGGTGCAAATATTGTCCCGCTTTTTTCTTCACTGCTAACTTGGCTACCTCGTTTGGCGAGGGAGATCGCGCGCATATATAATTAAGCCAAGTAGTCACGGCAGGAGCAATGGAGGACTACAAAAAGGTAAAAAACGAGTGAAGACAGGACACGCCTCTTACGAGTGACCTCTGTAAGGCAGTGCTCAAACGCACTTACGCGTACTTCCTCGGACAAAATGGCGGGTCGGTAGGTGGCTTCGGATTGGCCAAAACGTCGCTTCTTTTCAACGGTGCGTGACCCAACGACGTTGTTCATATCCATACGAAAATAAAATATGCGTCGTGGGGTAAGGAATAAAAAAGCGTAACCCAAACGATGAGGACCTTCGGGTTGAGGCGTTTTGTTCCTCAGTTAGTCGATCCACGCATAAATGCCTTAAGTACTTGCGTAAGCATGTGTCTGTAGAGAAAGGTACACATGCGAAAAGACGTATGAGAGAGTCTTGGGATTCAATTTAGTCGGCAAGTTGGGGCAGAGTGCGGTGGTTTCAGCACCTGCGAAAAAGACCGGAAGTTACGGGTTGGGAAGCAGAGAAAGAGAGAGAGAGAGAATAGTACGCGTAGCAAGAGTCACACGCATCACGCATTGCACTGGCACGAGAAACGTCTCTCTACCTGGTAAAAATAATGTAAGAACAACCCATCTGCATCGTGTGCTCCGAGTGTTGAACTCACGGAGACAATCGCCCGGGCCCATCGGCGTAGCACACGCGTCTCTATCTCTTTTTTTTTCCCTCCCTGCTTTTTTCTTCTTGGTCGTCTGATTCGTCCGTTTTTTCTATAGTTATCCTCGTCGTCGTCGCGAGTCACAGTACAAGCGTCTCTTTCGGAAAACGGAAATCATTACGACCGAGAGAACACAGTCTATGAGAACTTGGCCCGTAATGCATGGGACGACTGACAACTCAGACCGCAGCTCCCGGGCAAAAGCCGCGAAAAACCACCATCCAGCACATTTTTTCCCTCCGTACGCGTACACCGATAAGAGATATCCAGGAACTGCGGATGACAATTATAAATGTCCGACGGAATACTAATGGCTATCCATTATTCCCCGAGTACCTTTACTGTTTTATATGTTATATACGATTCATACGATATATATGTGTATAACCTAATGATTTATACACTGATGGGAAGCAATCAACACGATGAGGAATATTTTCTCGTAGGCGTGGAGTTCCTAAACGACGAGCAATAGGCCTGCGATTAATCAGCTCGAGAATAGTAATTCTTCGTTAAGAAAAAATTTAGGAGACACGTACCAAAATTAATCCCTTTCCGATTAATTATACGATATGCATATTTTTTTAAATGCCAGCCCTCCGATCGATAATTGATTGGTTTTCCAATATTGCATATGTCCAGTTATCATCTGCGCTTGTTCGGCTCAAATTTTTCCGTCCGTTCATGGATGTCGTCACAGTGTCGAACGTCAACAAAAAAGTATATGGGGTGACTAGTTAAACCGCAATATTCGAAAAGGCCCAAGGTCTTGAGCAGTTTGAGACTGTCGACACTTAACATTTTTTGTTTCTTTAATTATATTCATAATTTTTGCATATTGTCACGACTCCTGCAGTGAGAGATAAAAAAAAATAGTTGCTGAAGTAGCGTTTTTATCGAGTATGCGTTTAATCTCCAAATTTTGTACAGTTTTCAGCCGCGTTATCGTTCACTACACGAGGCGAAGCATGGACGAGGAAACATCGGCACTTTTTCCGCACGTTCCACAAACACCATCGTATTAAATGTAAATTCGAGGAGGCCTTTTATCGCCTCGATATGGGATCACATAGGGAGATCTTTCCTGTTTTATCAGCGAGTTCTTGCATCGAATTCTTGCGACCACGGGGGAATTAATTCTTAACGACTAAACCGGTGGTTACTTTGCAACAATTTTGCAACTTCGGAGCTTTCCATTCAACGCAAATTTCACGCCTATATCTATAGTGTAGAGCTTGCTCTATATAGTGTTGGGACAAACGTATGACTGGTCATGCGTTTCAGTACCCAAATTGCAATTTCCCATGTGCAGCGCAGTGTCCCATATTCTTGGCGATATATACAATCTCCTTGACACGTGTTACCCAATCGCAAGATAGTTAACAAGTGACGTCACAGATCAACTAACTGGTTTGAGAACAAAGTATATGCAGGGCATTAACCTGGTACAAACTCGGGAGTAAACCTCCTGATTCCCACTGGTTTCTCGGGCAGAAATTAATTTTGAAGTGCTGTTGTCGGATACGTTTGCAAATGGATAATGCAGCAGTATGTAATGCAGTTTGAAACAACCTGATTTCGTAGCCAACGATGTTTGCTAACAGCGTCATGAACAACTGTCTGGAAATAGGTCAACTTTATAAATCATCGTCAAACCGAAATGGAAATAGTTATGTTGACGCGAGGATACAAGGAAAAAGCTGTTGGAAAAGCGAGAAAGGGAGGAATGGGAGCGACTGTTGTGACAACGTGGTTTCGAAACTTTTCCAATTATCAATTAGCAGCATTCGGCCCGATCATTTACCCCGTCGATTTCCATTCGTATACAGCTAAGCGAGAACAAGCTACTGTGTGTACGTCTTTGTATACGTGTGTTTGCATCCCATAGATTGCTTCTGATGTCGAACCTGTACACTTAAGCGTTCGCCGAAGGCTTCATTAGGTTAATTAAATAGGTCCAAACTCCGTGTCACTACAAAGGGTGTGAAAGATAGTGCCTCCTACGAATTCGTCAAATATTCGTTACGAAACACCATTACTCGAGAGAAATTCACGTTTCAACATTTTCGAATGAATCCCCACAATTTCATGAAAAACCGTTGACAATTTTGATCAAACTCATCGAGGTGTCAGAGAATTCAAATTGGTGCGAAAATAAAGGAATATGTGAGGCGTGCGGAACACGTATCACGATTGCAACGATACCGAGAATCAGAAATAAGTCCCTTTGGAAAAGACAAGTTTGGGTTTTCGAGCTTGTACGAAGAACGAGATCGGAGAAGAGAAAATAAAATCTATCGGATGTAAGCAAGGCATGAAGTCTTCGCACGTTCGGTAAACGCACCGAGTTTCGTGAAATAGGGCTTCTCTAATTGTGCGAGCTGTCGGTAGGTCATGAGAATTCCCGAAACGTTCTCACTACGTGAGTCGTGAATTTGGTGAAGATTGAGTCATGCCGTCGCCGAGTAAATGTTCCAAAAACATCGGAGATATTCATGGTACTATTTAAAAACTTACTAACTCTCTCTCTCTCTCTCTTTCCCTCTCTCTCGGCTTCCGTCGGATTGGAATAATTTCGATTCGTAACATAATTGCGCTGCATTGAAACGTCAGAAGTGCATGAGCTTGGGGAGATAACGATGATTTGACGTTTGACGAGTGGTAGAATGGCCAGCAACCGCAGGCACCAGTATTAAAAGGGACAAAAGCGCTGGGAAAGAGATGGAGACATAATGTTTTATCGGCTGAATGAACGCCGCGATAAAAATATGTCAATCATCATTATTTCTCTGCGTGTGTATCGCTCGTGTTTAGAGAATTCAGGATGCGGTTGTGATAATCGATCGCGAGTATAGCTTTTCGAGATAGCGAGAGACCGTTCGACCCTCGAATGGTACATAATACGAAGATTCGAGTAGTGAGTTGACACAATCATAGACTTGTGCAAGGCCATACTAATCTATCTGTGAATTCGTACGCGCGCAGAGTCTCACGCAGATATAATATTGTACAAGTGACCGCAATTGTGACGACCCGTACTTCGAAAACGATCGGGCCAATTCACGTTGACTGATCGATCAATTCATTCGGAACGCGTCCCTCGCGTGCACGCACATCGATTGTTTTCCATTCCGGAAGCTATATTATAGCATCATATAATAAATGTATCAATGCTTCTGTACAAGATTGATGTTCACTCCAGATATCGGTCATCTTCCTCATCCCCAATGATAAATGTCTGGCGCCATAAACGCCGGCGACGATTCTATTTCCATGCTCATAAAAATCAATCCAAAATGTAATTATAAATTTGGTGTTAAAATTCATTTGCACGGATCGAGGAATATCGTCCAGCTGGAGGAAATAAACATTGACGATCCTTCAGTAATTATGGAGCGAAGTTGATGAAAGAATAATTATTGAGCTATATGCGTGACTCGGGATGAATGTTTGGAATCGACGGATTTGAGAGTCCTAATAAAAGCGATGATCGCATTATGAATTTTCAATGGGATTCAGCATTTTCGTGTCGAAAGGGGAAAGGTGAATCGTCATTTTTAAAAAAGATGAAAGTTGGGAATTTGGGATGGATTGATTGCAAGAGGAAGGCTATAAATATTGAGGGAAGTTAAAAGCACAAGAGCACTTTCGGTTTTTCCGTTGAGCCATCAGTGACGCATTCGGAAAAGCTCCCGAACGCCAATCGCCCAAAGTGAATAGAGAAAAGTTTCGCTTTTTTTTTGTTCACGAGCGTTCGTCTATGTCAATGTTTGTTTCTCCCTTCTCTTTTTATTTCTTTCTATCTCTCGTTTGCTCTCTTCGTCCGACTCTATTTCTTTCTATGCCTTGATGGATACATGTGAAAGTGGAGTTTTAGGGAGTATGAGTGTTTCATGCAAGGGTACGTTCACTCCCAATCTATCAGGAATGAGTTTGCGGAGGGCTGTGTGTTATTCCGGCTTCAGGGGTGGCTGTTAGTCCACGTCCGGCCGTTTCTCCTATATATACTGACTTGAGAGAAGGAAAGAGTGCCATTCGAGCATGGCTATTCCGCGCTCTGGAGCCGATGCTGTCGACGGTAACGAGAAAGCAAAATAAATGGCAGCGAAGCGCGGTCACGACCCGCGGGATATCGCGCCTATTTTCTCGCCCTCTTCCTTTCTCTGTCCTCTTCTCTATCCCTTTCTTTCTTGTTCCCTTTCTCCACCCATTAAACATTATATTTCGCTTTTCTCCACGTGGTCTCCTGCAATCGTTTCACTCTTCGCTCTAAATTCTCCAGGAATAATAAAAGGATTGCATCGATCCTGTCGCGACATGTTGGCACTTCGTTAAATTCCTCTCTTTATCTCAATTTCATTCTCCAAAGCGAAAGCGAAAATGATACCTTTTTTTCAGCTATTCGTGACTAAAGTTCGCAGATAAAAACTGTTTGACATCCTACAGACAAACCTTCCTCATCCTGGAAGTGCTAAGTGACGGGGCTGCTCTTTATATGAGCAATAAAAAAGAGCCAGGACCTGATAAAATATTTCACATTTGTATGTGCAATGTTGAGATGGCGCCGCGTCTGCATGTTCATTTGTAACATCCAAATGACTCATAATACGATTCAACGCGAAATAGACCAAAAAACACTCAAGGAAATCCTCAAATGGGTCACAATTATTTAATATTTCTAGTCTCTGGAAAAAAAAAAAACAAGTGACTTTGTAGATATCGCGAACAACTATGAAATTTTCACCGGACCCTTTGAGTCTTGTGACTTCTCGGCAGGAAGAATAATGGTGAAAGAAGAATCCCAGATGCTCGTTGAAAGTCCATTATAAAACGCGAGCAGAGTCTTATCGAGTGTCCTATTAAATTCCGAGTTTTATTTTTCATTTAAATAAACTAGGAATGCCAGAAGTAACGAGAGCTTATGCTCAAATGGTTTTACAATGCATCCGAAGTGTGTATACTATCTTGGAAAGACTTGCGCCACAATCCAGTCTCCACTGACAACGAGTACATGTTGTACATTTGTAACAAATTGTTATCATGCAAATAGTAACTTTGCAAATATCTGAAGCAGCTCTATATTTACAGGCTATTCAATTTACGAAGTAAATTCGATTACGAGCTGCGATTTCGAACGAAATGAACTTGAAGACACATGGATGTGAGGAATGGATCAAATTTGCCCTTCAATCATCCTGGGGCCAGAATCTAATACAAAGCAAATTCCGGTCGATACCTCGCCCAAATGTTTTGGCCCAATTCGTAATTTGGCGACGGTAGAATTTCTTGGGAACCAAGTCAGATTCACTTTCGGACATAGTGGAGTCCCCTGGCAGGCTCAGAATTTATATCGCGGCCTATTTAGTGACCGAGAGATACAAATTAAAGTTTTCTGGCTGCAATGGGTTTGGTGTGGACGCTCGAAAAAAATTGACAGCATTTTTCAACGTTTCTGAAATGTTCGCCTTTGTTCCGTGATCGGTAACTATCGGAACCCCTATGGAATTTTGTCTGCGTGTATTCTGTTCACAGGATATAGGTCGTCCTTGCGTGTGGTCAACTCCCAAGCTAATTTTCTCTTTCGTGTAATCGATGTATATAAAACTAGGATAGGTGTATGTGTGCATGTGGTAATTAGAGCTACTGTGTGGCTTGTCCGAAAATTGCAACAAAAGCTTTTTGATATAATAGTGTTGTGGGTGATGAAAAGCAGGAGGCAGGTCAGCCTAATTTGTTCTGCCACGCCTCGATTCACTCAGCTTAAATCCACTAGCCCGAGATAATTTTCGCTTGGTCTCTGTTTCTCTCGCTGTGCCACGCGTATCGCGTCAGTTCGGTGCGTTTAGTCGTTACGATGATGATATAGGAGCTGTGTAAAAGGCTAGACAACGGCGTGTGTGGGTGGTGTACTGGAGCCGATATATATTTTTTTCAGGAAAGGTTTAGCACAGGTGGAAATTAGTGGCGATTCATAAAAAAAAAATCGTCGTCGAATATACGAGATTCGGTTTTTTGTTTTATTTTGTTGCGGAGAATCGATAATTTGCGTTTTTCCAACGCTCGTAATTAAATGGGATTGTTCGCGATGACGAGAAAATCGCACGACTATGGAAACATAGAAAAAAAACCGTATATATAGTAATATAGAAATTCCTTCTCGAAAGGATTACTCAGACGGGGATAACAGCGGATTTTGTAACACCGCGAAGTCCTCGGTGGTATATAGCCGAACTCATTGGGACACCGCACAGCTAATCCCGTGAAAGTGCAGAAAATAAGAGGAGTGAAATAGAGAAATAAAGGAAAAAGGAAAGCTGAAGAAAGGGGTATGAGCAAAGGGAGAGAAAGAGGGATGGAGGGAGAGAGTGAGAGAAAAGGAAAAATAGCAGGAGGAAAAATGGGTAGTAGCTACGAGAAAAGTCACTCAGGAGACGAGACATTCGATAAACGACAGTGCCGGAAATAGCGGAACACACTTGTCAAGTTTTTTTCACTCCCGACGGCCTCTTGTATCCTCTTCTTGGTATTGCCCTTCGTTTTATATTTTCGTGAATTTTCTTTTATATTTTCCCCTTATCCCTGCTCAAAGACTATGCGCGATACGTGTGTACATTTTCGTCTGTTATACTCAAAAAACACGTACGAAATATATACAACGGAGCGATTCGTGAAATGGGAATTCTGCGGGTATCTCAATCGCAGAAATATTTTTCCTCTTGCTATTTCTCAATGCAAGATATTTTCGGTAGGTCGATGACGAGACACATTGCGAATATATTGCCAAGCAATAAAATCGATGTCGTCGGATAACTCTCGTATGTCTAAATATCCTCGTACCTACCAAGACCCCTCTAAATTCGAATGTTAATTTATTTCCATACACATACCTATACATATATATATTTATTTGGAGAATCAATATTTTTATCGAAATACACATTTTCTCACGACGGAATTTCGTGTTAAACGAACGCTCAAATCTACACATTTATGGGAATGTCGTCGTAGCTACGTTCCAATAAGAAATAAGTCAACACCTACACAAGAAGGAACGTGTAAAATCCAATTTATAAATGTAATAAATTTTGATGAAAGACTTGTTTTATTTTTCGGTGTTTTATTTTTTCCGATCGAGTCGACGATATTTTCTTGTCGCTCAATTTGCAAGGACACGAAACGAGAAGATTTCTGAGCAAACGAGGACAAAATCGTTGTTCGGCTGGGACTGCTATGAAATTTGTACGTTCGTAACGATTTCGACTCGTTGCGACAAAGTCGAGTCGAACAAGCGATAGAAAAAATTGAGAAAACGAGGCAGGAGAAAAAAACGAGGGAAAAGTATGTTTTTGTCGACGTTCATGTACTGGGACAAACGACCACACGATTGGATAGTATAAAAATGTACAGATTAACATAGAAACTGCCTTATGGAGCGGAGGCTGTCTCAGCCTCTCTGAAATACCAGAATATAGTCATTTTTATATACTACATACTATAGACCAGTAAATATATTAGCCATACGAGGGAACATAGTCGGGAGAGATGATGTTGGTGTATAAGAAGATGAAAACGAAATTCCAACTGGACGGACAAATTGGCCGTTTTGAACGGATGTGTATAATTTAAGTTACGAAAAGGAACGAACACGTCGTAAAGCAGAGAGAGAGAGAGTAATATAACAGGGCGAGATAAGCCGAGACTCATTGGATTGTGCTGCTAAGAGAAGAAAATAGCCAACATTTCATTATTGTATTCTCACTTCTTTCGCCCTCGTTACCGTTTTTTTTCTTTCGCAACTTCATCCGGTCGCTTCATAGTTTTTACTTCTTTGGCCACAAAGTAACGAGTAAAGAAAAAAATAACTCGTCGACTGGCTTCTACCAGAAAATAAAGGTTACGAGGCTGGACGTGTTCCAGGTTATAAAATTTACATACTGCAATATATCTCGCGTAAAAAACCGCGATGACGCGAAACGCGAGAATACTTTATACCATAATCAGCACACAATATACATGGAATCGTGCAGTTTAGGTCTTTCATTGGCGACCGCGTTCAAATCATCGGCAAAAGCTCCAGGTACTTATTGCGATCTTAAAATGTTGAACGATGCGTTTCGGCGCATAATCGGCAACGAACTTCCTTGGAATTTGTTGTTCGACTTTGCTATTCATACGTTGTATTACGATGTAATACCAAAGAGCTCGCAAACGAGATTCATTGATCCGCGTGACATTTTTCCATCCAATAAAGTTTTACTTCGATTATGAATATGAAAAAACGTGCCAATCGCTTTTTTCCGATATGGTGGATCGAGTGGCGCCTCCCGACGGACATAAACCACATGTTTATGAGATGTAACAGACACCGATCCAATTACGAATCGATCAAAGTTTTTTATTGCACCGTTAGATCCAAGTTGTCGCTTTTCAGTTTCTTATTCGAGAAGCTGGGTACGCGCCCGTTCCGAGAGTATATATCTGACACGCTTTTTCCAGTAAATCTACGAGCATATATGGAGCTGCGAAGTGAGCGGCAAATCGACTTGAAAACCCGGCTTGTCTGATGAGGTCCGTGCCTCGTAAAAATCTTCGTAATGTGTTCTCCAATCTCGTTGCCGTACGTACGAGCAGAATTTACGACTTATTCACAACATCCACTGAGAATAGAAAATCTCATTCAAGATACACCGACCAGATGGGCAAGTAAATTTCCCCAACGGTAGGATCGACGAATTTTCTATGATTCCATGTAATCATGTGTTCCATAACACGCGTGCCTCAGATCCGAGCAATGAAAAAGAGTACAACGACGTGATAGATCGAATATTTGATATTGGGAAAATGAATATTATTTAAAAACGTGACACTGGAGTTGATCTCTGACGTTGGTCCGACCAGCAAGAATGACGCTCGGTCCGAACCACCCACGATCATTCCCTCTATTTTTTATTTTTAAATATCCGGCTTACGGTCTTAAAAAAAAACGTATATTCTGTGCAATCAATAATCCTCGTAGATTTTTATAATCTTTTGAATAATCCTACTTTTGTCATTGCAATAGAAGGGAAGGAACCTCAGCAGACGAGATTTTCTCGTGCATGTGCGTGTAAGCGTGCTTCCTGCGTCTGCGGAGGCGAATAATCGGTGCAACGAATCGGAGAATCCGTGTTCACGCATATTACAGCCCGGGTATTCATTTATATATACACACATAAGAAGATTCATGAGTATCTATAGCTATACATATGGATACCTGGTTGGGGTCTGATTAAAGGAGACAGTCTCGATTCTCCCGAGAGCGTAGGTGCGAGGACGGAATTTGACGAAGGTGTGAGGTTTGGCCTCTCCGCAAGGGACGCGAGAAAGAGAAGACACTCTATGGCGATGATGATCACAAGAACAAGAACGGTCAGTGCAAAATAGCAGAGCACCGTCTCCCTGCTCATTCTTTCTCTTTCACTTTTACCCCCTAGCTCTCGAGCAGAGAGCGAGAGAGAGGCAGAGCGAGAGCAAGGGAAAGGCCACGAATGAGAGCGGTGTGGTAAGGCGTGATCGAGGGATCGAATGGTCGAAGAACTGGTTCGACCAGAAGAGATGAGACGTGCAAAGAGTTTGAGACGACACGCTGCGAGAGATATCTCTCGGTTGCGTGAAAGAAGCTGCTGGGACATGAGAACGAAGAGCAAAGCGATAATGAAGAAAAAGAATGTACACAAAAAGGAAAACGAAAGACTCAGCATCCACAGATTTCTTTACGACACATTGATATATTTCTCGCGTCTAATTAAGAACTAAATCATTTCAGGCCGAGTTCTTGCAGATCAATTACAAGACTATCGATGTTCATCTTTCATATTAACTTCGATTCTCCGTAACATACGGAAACTCAAACTTGTTTTTCATTCTCTTGGTCGCAGAAAGGAAAATCGCTTTCAGGAAAACCATAAACTGCCCATGCCGCGGAAAGAAAACATCGGATTCTGATTTTTTCTTTGTATAGGCTTGCAGAGGGAATTAGGAATGAAAAGATGACGGTGTGTTTGCGGTGACGGACAAACGGTAACTGCGTATACAACAGAAGCAACAATCATAATAATCCCTTTGAAGAATGTCGGAGAGTCGACTAAGCTACACACTAATGGAATCATACAATTTTATGAGGATTCATATACACAGCCCACGGCCACCTACGTATACAAACACGTATACCTGTAACCAGTGAATTATATGTATGTATACTATGCATCGTGAAGCTTATACGTATATGCGAGGTCACGCAATAGAGGCTTTCTCAGCAAGCGGCAGCCTCTTTTCTCGTCAGAGAATGCCGGATAGAAGGAAGGGGAGGATGCTTTTCTCGGAGTGCAAACAGCAGCCGGGCGGTCCCGCACGAAAAGTGATTTCTCTGCGAGCGCGTTCATCTCTCGTTCTCTTACAGCCACCAGCGCTGATGCTTTTAGTATATGCCTTTTAATATGGAGCCTCTTTTCCCTCTTTCGCTCATTCGTAAAGGTGCATACGTCCGAGAGCATCTCCCTTACTTTTCCAACTGAAACGCGTCGAGCTTGCCCCGTTTTTCGCACGCTCTCGCGGTGCCTTTGACTACCTACGCTTGTTACGAGTATGAATTCACATATTGGAGTTCCCAAAATCTGCCACGTTCTAAATTTATCGAACGAAATGATAAAAAAGTGAAGGACTGAAGAAAAATTGACTGGAGATTTATTGATAACGAGACGACGTTCGATTTTCATATTTTCTTTGACGCCGAGTGTGACTTCCGGGACGTCGTGGATCCAAATTCATGAATAGTATGACAGTCCGGGAAATAGGAATAGGGAAGGTAGAATGTGAAGGGAAAGGGGTCAAAAGATGGTGGGACGGAGCACACGGCGGTGACAAATCTTCTTCATATATTCCACGCGTAGCAAAATCAATATTTGCTGGGGACTAAGAGAGAATGCGGTCTCGCATCCATCTCCCTGGTTGATGTGATATGCCACCCGTAGTGTCGGTTATTCCCGTTGAGATCGAGAAGCAACCTCCACCGCAAATTCCATACAAATTCCATACAACTAAATTCTCTGTTTCTCGGGCAGCAATTTCTCTCATTCGCCAGCGAGTATCAGTCACGACCTTTTAGTCGATGGTTATGATGTGCGATTCAACCAAAATGACCACCATCAATATCATGCGCATTTAGTTTCGAATATCAAGAGAGGCAGCAACGGCTCGTCGAATTTCCAAGCAAGCTCGGGCGTTGCCCAGGATCGTTTAACAAAATTAAAACATTAATTCACGACTCCGGGAGACAACTCAAAGTCCATTCGTCTTCCCACCAATCCCGCCGACTCCCAGAGCTCTCCAACGCCCAAAGCCTTTCCTCTCATCTTCTGAATTTGCAATTAGATGTCGTCGTGATTTCGTATCTCATGTCAACCGATTAGACGCACGTTACAAATTCCAAGCAAGGACATACAAGATCCTGTTAAGCCAGGATAAGAGGCTTTGCAGCCTCAAGATGACGTCAACGTCTTTGCCTCGATAAGATAACTCCCAGTACTATTGCAGGAGAATCTCGTTCAAGGGAGTTTGAGGATTTTACACCCGGACTTTCCCCGACAAGCGTTACGTCGGATTAAGAGAAACGTGTATAATGTCACATAGGCCGTGAATAAGGGGCTGGTAAAACGTAGACATTGAGGCTAACCCTCACCAGTCGCTCCTAAAGCTTTTACGACGCCAAACAAGAACTAAAAAAAAACAAAAAAAAAAAACAAACAAAAACCTCGTCAAAATTGGACTAGGAGTGAGAAGCCAGTGACTAGATTTGGGAGCCATCGAATGGACAGTGCAAAGCAGAAGATAAACGTTGTCACGTGACTTCTCAAAATGATCGGATGATGGAGAATCCTGATGCATGTATAAACACGCTCCAGTTCCATAATGCGCTTTGCCGCTGAGACATCCTGGGTGGTTGTACTCTCAAATCCCAAGAATTGGAGAGCTCGTCACGAGGTATGGAGACAGAGAGCAAGAATGAGGAAAATAGGGAACATATAGCGAATAGATGACAGTCAAGGAGGTGAACCAGCAAGAGTAAAACGAGAGCGAGGGATTAGAGATAGTGATGAAAATAGAGTGAGGGAGAGAGAGCAAGAACGAGAGAGTGATGGTTGCGGAGATCCACTTACGCGGAAGATTCTCCATGTATATGCCATCACGAGTCTCACAGCGTTTCGGTTGTCTTTGACAGTACTTAGGTCTTACGTCATTATATATCCTCATGGGCGTCCGTCTCTCCCTATTTCGCTTACTCCTCCCTTTGTCTCATATACATAGACGCGCAGAAAGTCCATCTTTCTCTCTCTCCATGAGGAATCTCTGAGAAGACGTATACTCGATAATACATATACTGTTCTCTGAGTCCTCGATCCTCGAGAGAATTCGAATACTCGGGATGCTTCACCAAATTAGATATAGTCCCTGCTCTTACTCTTCAACTCCCCATCCCTTCGTTTATGCCCTCCTCGAGCCATTTATGATTATGGCGTTCTCTTCTGAAAATTTTGAAAAATTCAGAATCCCAAAATCTATGATGTTTTTTTTCTGACTCTTGTTTTTCGAGCGCGCTATTCTATTCCGGGCAATTTCGATATTCAGAGAAGTTCTCCTTTCGATATTCTGGAGAATCCTTCACACAGTAAAATCAAAAACCAATATATGAAAATTGATGGCGCAATCGTTTACTTTTTTGTTTGCTGAATTGGAGAACGAAAAAGGTCATGGGATTATAGAATTAACACAGAATGATGGGTGTTGAAGTTATTAAATTGGAGATGGAAATTATGATCAGAAGGTGCACGAAGGGTGCATGGATGTTGAACAAAAAGAGAGAAGACGTGGAAATGTTTGCACGAGTGATGAAATTCCGTGCACTCTTTGCAAGGTTTGCATATAATTTCGCGTACACTTTGCAGCCCGACGGTGCGAAAGCTGCGAGAGGTGTAGGCTATTTCACCATTTCCATTTAGCCATATAATCCCAGTTAGATATTATTTTGAAAGTGCGGAAGCTCTGCGCGCTATATCAAATGAAAAACATTAAGCCGAGCCATTTCAGGGTTTGATCTCTCGCTTTCACACGACCCGCCGCGCGACGATCCTTACAGATACATAAATATCTAAATGATTATCACAGTTTTTCCAACGCGAATACGTTTCCTGGCAGACGTAACTTGACTCGTTTTTATTTCTTTCTCCAATTAACCGGATTAACAGTCTCGAGGAGTGACACGTGCGCCGGAAGCAAGGAAAAATCAAGGCTTATAACTCGCAAGTATTTAATAATAAATGTGCAAAACTAGACTATGCCCTTGTGAGTAGCAGCTTTATAAATATATATAAATGTATCCATATGGGACGTTTGTCGCGACCATCCTCGGATGTCCTCTTTTCCCTCTCTCTATGTCACTCGGCTTTGTGTGCCGACGACAAACACCGAGAACGTTCTCGAGCGCATAGGGCGCAGGCGAGCAGGTGTGCCAACATCACTTGCGTTAATCCGGGCGTCCCATAATTCTCTTTCCTCCTCTCTCTCTCTCTCTCTCTCTCTCTCTGCTATCATGCCGTTCGCTCATATATCACATCCGTACACATGCATATAGTCATAGTTATAACTATCAATCCCCCACTCTTTTTCTCCCTCTCTAGAACGCTCTGTAAATTCTAACCACAGGAATAGGTGTGTCCCCAGCGCTGCAGGAATATCATGCGTCGATTGGTAATTGAACCATGACGTCGGTTACAGCTAAATCGATCGAGAGCCTGCACAAGTTTATGTTATGTATATTTAGTTGCTGGATAAAATGTACATAGAGAACGACGTACCCATCGATAGACCCGGCCGTACGAATGAGCAAAATGACGCAAAGAAACTTGTTCGGAAAAATAATCAAGCAGATAGGGCTTGAACCTTTTCCCCGCCGCATTTTCTTTGTTCCAACTTCCTTTTCACATCGCATATATTTCCGTTGTCTCTCTTTCGCGAATACCCGCGCGGGTACAAGCGGAAAGTATACAGGCCAATAAAACAAGACATAACAAGAATAATAATTGAAATGATGAATTATTTCCTTTCGAGAAACACGATCAAGCCCAGAAATTCGATACCGCGGCCATATTCCAGTCGATCATCCTTCATATTTATCGAAGGCGCAGTACATGTTCTACACGTTTATTTCCAGTACAAGGATGTGAGACGAGCTCGAGCGTGTATATAGTACGAGGAAACAGGATCAACATCTTTTTCGTGCTTTGTTATTAATAATGGATCGAAGAACAAAAGCTCTAATAATTCGACAACGATTCATCTGCAGCAATTGGCGAGCTACTGGCCCGTCAACATATCACGGTATTAGCCGTATCCGAAGCAAATCCTATACTCCATAAGCCCAGATGCAAATATATAGATGTTTATAACAAACTCTCTATTGTCTACGCTAAATCATGTTATGTGCTCAAACCAAATGAGGTAGGATCATTTTGCAAACGCCTGGACTCGATACCGATAACGATATTTGCTAAATTTATAGTTGCTCCTACATTAAAGCTCCGAAGCAAACCGCCAACAAGCGAATATACATATATAAATGCCACACGTATTATACAACGCTCTAGTTCACCTGGTTTTCGGGGCACAAATCTCTTGAAACCGAATCTGGTACAACATCGCCCTTATATGGTGTAGGAGGGTGCACCCACAGCTGGATCATTTGGGAACTACGGGCTAAAGGGAATGCGAATAGAGGTACGTATTCCGAGGATATTCCCCCGGTACAGGAAAAGCGTTATATAGCGATATGTGCATCTCGATATGTGATGTGCATAAACCTGTGGCATATGTATTAACAGCATGGCGTATATATTCCGTCCATCCTCTACGTTCCTTCGCCTCGATCGTTTGTGCTACGACCAACTACGGCAATCGCCAACAGATCAAACGGAAAAATGATCGAAATAGAGCGTAGAGGACCTTCGATAAATCATTAAATGTGACAAAGCTTGACGCTCTGCATGGAAAATGGTAGATTAATCGAGCGATTTTGTTGCGATTGCCTTGTTGGAATTATAAAATAATACAGGTCACTTGGAAAGCTACGAAATGAGAGTGGGGGGGGGGGAGGCGAATGAATCGTCATGAATGAAACTGGTGGGAAGGGGAGGGGGGATACGGGTTCGTAGGATCGTTTTGAAAACTCCTGAGGGAAATCTCAATAGACGTATTTATATTTTCGTTTTGCTGCCTCGCTGAAGCTACGTAGAGCGCGACTTGTGTGTAACCGTTGGGTATATGTATGTATGAATTTGTATATGTAGACATAGATCGGTTGTATTATAGCGGAGAAGCGTAAGAGGGTACAAACACGACGGTCCCTTACTCCGGACTCGTAGGCCTTGTTCGCTCGCTGAGAGCTCCGCAACTCTGTCTTGCTCTGTGTATAGCCCACAATTGTGCAGATGAGAGAGAGGCAAAGGAAATTTGACGAGCAAGGATAGACTTTGCTGCTGTTATTCACGCTGGACCCTGAAGGCACATTATTATTTATTCATGTGGTTTGACGAGCGAACAATCGCTAGTATTTACCGGGCCTTTTCACGCTCGATGTCAGGAAAATCGTCTACCCTGCACTCCGCTCAGCCTCAACACACCGAAAGAGGAACATTGAAATACGTACAGATCCTCACGGAGAGAAAGAGATAGAGAGAGGGAGAGTGTGTGCAGGCTACACACAAGCATTTTTGCTTTTAGTTCTTTTGCGTGCTGGTTTACTCTCTTTCTAGCTTCCTTCGTCTCGTTTCATTCCCGGGTTACGTATATAACACATGACTATTGCACGTCTATACGTATGTATATATGAGACCAAGCACCAAACCGCGCTCTTCTGCTACCCTCGTTTTGTTCGAGCGCTTCTCTATTTGCCAGGTCGCCAGGAACAAGGGTGAAAGAATGCGACGCAAGGGGAATGAGCCGCTTTTAGTCTCTTTTTTTTCTTCTCTTCTGTCTCGCCCTCCCTAGTTTCTCTCCATTCCTCAGATTTTTCCAGAAAAATGTGTACTCGCCCGAGCGTACATCCCTAACATCTGTGCTGACCTACTCTCGTGGCCTGGTGGCAAACGGCCATTTTGCAAGTCTACCTGTCTCCGCGATATCCGAGTTCATCGACCTACAACGACATCGCGCGCGATTTCAGAGAATTTTATTTAAAAAAAAACATTTTTTAGGAACGTCTTTCCATACGAATAAGCATGGGGATTAAAATTCATTTGCTCATCAAATATTCCCGTAGGATAACGCCACGTAATGACTTTTTTCACACCCTGTGATATACCCCCACGTCTCCGCCACTTCCGGTTTCCTCCCGCCAGCGTAATCACACATTCACCGCATCTAATGCGTTTCTCGTTCGCATACGAAATTAGTTTGCCAAGCTAATCCCCATTGACTTCATAGAATTATGCTTACACGGAAATTTCTCCCTTAACATGTACTTTTCGATGAGTTTCTCGAATATATGCAACACGAGTGCTTAATCGATTCGAAATATTCAATTCCCCCAAATATTTGATCCATTCATCAACGCAAATGAGTTTTTCTTACGACACAATAATTCGATCCGTTGTCAATTCTTTAGAAAACAAGCAAATTGGACAAGCTACGCTTTGTGTGTGCACGTTCAAGCTGTCAGCAAAACCGCGATGGATAAAGTCTCTATCGATGGAAAGACGAGTCAGCAGTGTTGGCTCCGCCAGGTTCTGAGCAGATATGACGATCTCAGTTGAGAGAAAAAAAACTGTACATATTTGTGTATATTTATAGTTGGGCGTCACACTAGCATGCGTTTACGAATAAACCGTAAACTTTTCACCAACCTTTTATATACGGAGACTCATATATGTACGCGAAATATATATTTCACAACATATATAGATGTATAATTTCGTAGCGAACGATACGACGCTTTATCCGGCATCTTAATAAAATTCATGAACACGAGCTGGCGTCAACGAAAACTTCTTCGCCGATCGTAGACTTCTGATAAGAAGCAAATTACCTGCCACGAGGAGCGGCCGCGATCTCAGAGCGCGAGCGCGTCTCTGGCATCGCGCGCCCCGAATGAAAAAATGCGATATAAAAAAACGAGCGAGCGTGGGCAAGAGAAAAGTGAGTCTTCACATTGCGGAAAAACGTTCGCCCAGTCAATTCCCCAGGAGAGTTGTCTGGAGCGGGATGAAGAGGGCGTAGGCGACGGGTAGAAGGGAGTTGCGCGTGTCAGAATTTTTTGAGTTGAGAGGTAAAGTTTATACGATACAGCGGTTCCAAGTAAATTAACAGAGGCGGCTTTCTACGGTGGCAAAAGCTCCGGTGGGTTTATTTCTTTTTGTTTCATCTACTGAGCTGTTATCCTCGTTAAACATGGATACCTGTAAAAAAAAAATTTGGTTCTATATGCCTCATCCACTTTGCCTCGTCACCTCGCAATTTGGAGAAGCAGTTATGAAAATTCCCCATAGGAAATCGATAAAACGCTCGAGAATCTAGACTCACCAACGTATTTCGAAAAAGGGATTCCAAAAATAATATTCATTGCGAAATTAGCGGGGATTCCTTCAAAGGACTCAAAGTCTTGAAAATTATTCAAAGTTATTGAATTTATTGAGTCTGACGACTTTTATCCGATAAACCGAAAGTGTTTGGGAGATCGAAGGCAAGTGGATAGAAATGCATTTCAAAGAACTTTTGAATATTCCAAACACTACGAAACGGTGTTTAATTAATGATTTCCCATAAAAAAGCAAAGACCAAGAACGAAAGAATTCTTTTTGTTTCGACGCGGGCGGTGTTTAACGTTCATAAAGTGTCGCAGTAATGATGGTGGTAAATGGGCGAGGTGTGATGCGTAATTCGAGAGGGAAAAGGACATAATGTAAACGATACGAGACGGTGTACGGTGTGCAGTACAAAGGGACAAAGGCTGGGCATATACGAAGTCTCCGGTCGGTGGGTAAAGCGCGTCAAACCTTGTTTAAACACATAACTGCTATGACGCATGGATAACGTATATAGCTACAAGGAGCACGAACACGCACACACACACTGTGAAATATAACTACGAGTGCCGAAAAGAATGAGTGAGGTGCGTGCGCTCCGAAGCAGCCCTCGATTCGCCACGACTCGACAAGCGCGAATGAAGAACGTGAAAAAAAAAAAAATCGTAAAAAACAAAATAAAACCCCAGTGTCGAATACTCCACGTGGAAAAGACGAAGAGAGAGAAAAATAAAAAAAAAGACTAAACATAATACCGTACTCCGAGGCTGAGGCTTGTGGATCCTAATCCAGGGATTTATATCAACGTCTGCACATCGTCAACAGGATTTTGTGTTTGTGTATATAGAACGAATCGTCGCGGTTTCCCGTCGCATTTTTACTTCTCGCTCTTTGAACGTGTAATACTTATAATATTCCCAATATGCTACGAGCAAGGTTCAAAGAATTTATATCCACAGGTACGGAAAAAAGAATTTACACAGAAAATGAATGACTCATCCCTCTTTCTCGGTTATCAAATCCGAATTTGATAAAGTTCTTCATGGAAAGGTCATCCGGGCTTTGCATCTTGCCACGTGACAGCTTGTGCATATTTTGAATGCAAAAATAACGTTTTCTCTTGAGGGTTAATGATTCATCATGAATTAGAAGCGTTGACCTTGTCAGCGAAACGGAGATCGTATCATTTGAAATATATGCATTATTGCCTTTTAAAATTTTTCCTATACTCCAGACTACGACCCGTCCAATTCTCTTGGTCTAGATGCATGCAATGGTTGTTGTAAAAATATGCTGGCCCATGTATGCAAGTCATGTGTGTACTTTAACTCGGCGATATTTATTTACGTGCATGCTATACGATCTTGGGCCGTTTCTCTCGTTTCGAATCAAAACTCCATCTGGTCCTGAGTGCGGCGTACCGTTTATGATTTATTCGAATATCGCTTCCTCCGTTGCATCTCTGCCAAGATTTATATGGATGTACGGTATGTATGGGCATATATAAAAGCCAAGCAAGAAATTCGACTTGCTTGGTATACATTGCTAGCTCAGCTATTCGCGGTAACACACACGGACCTGGAGCGGCATACGGGCGAAAATGTGTATATGAAACCTGACCTAACTTCCAGGTGTCGTAATAGTTTCGAGAATATATGTGAAGTGGGAGAGAATTCTGTATCGAAAATACGGGTGGAATTGAGAAACTCGATGGGATGAGATCGCTCTCAATGATAAAAATAATAATAAGGACGACGCAGCAATCTCATATTTTATTTTTTTACCGCGCGGTTTTCCTTTTCGATCCTTCTTCTTCATTTTATTCCCTGCATCGCGGCCAATAGCATTCAAGTGACTCTTCCTTCGATGATTTTAAACCGAGCACGCTCCAGAATATTGTATATTATTATGTATTCAAGGGCGACTCCCGTCGACGGATAAAGATTAATTATCGTATTAAACGTGTGGTCGCAGCGATTCGGGTGCTTATGTGTGTTGATGCGCTCTCAAAATTTCGCGATCGTTCCCAAAAGCCCTATCGATGATTCTCTCTCGTTTTTTTTTCTTCCGCCCTCTTCATCTGGTCTCTCTGCCTTTTTCTTCGGCGTGAGGACAGAGCGAATAAAAAGAATTGGAAAAGAAGGACGAGAGAGATATCGGGTGACTGGGCTGGCTGTGATCGAATTCTTCGAGTCGATCGCCAGGATCGATACGTTCTTTGGCCCTCGCCCCCTTATCGTTTTTCTTCTCTCTCGTTCCCTCTTCCTTTCTTCTCACTCTGTCGATCGCAATATTTCTCTCTCTCTCTCTCTCTCTCTCTCTCTCTCTCTCTCTCTCTCTCTCTTTCCTCGTCTCTTTCGCCCCCTTCCTCGGTGACATGGACGTTCGTTTTAATTGAATCTGATAGCGTCAGCTCGCGCGAAACTATAGAGAGAGAAGGACTGCATGGTAAAAGAGTTCGAGTTTTCATCGAGTCTTCTTCCCCACGGTTGTTTGCGTCAGCAAGACAAAAGCTCTCGATTCGTCCAGTCACGAAAAAACCAGAAAAATAGTCGAAATGGCCGGAATGCTCGGTGGAAGGAAAACGCCAGAGACGAGGACAAGCCCCGCGCTTATCGCTGCAAAAACTCAACGACACGAAAGAAAATATTTTCACAAATATTTTTAACATTATGCTTTCTAAGAGTGCAGCTCAAAAATAGTGCAATGATGGAGTTAATCTAACAGCCTTAGTTAAAATTATCAGTAACGTAACTTCCATTGATAAACATGCACAAATGTAACATCGATTTTCGGGACTATGGTAAACAAGTATTCCGTCGAGGACCGATGAGGGAGAAAACAGATTTCGAATCATTCATGCGGCACGTGCATTATTATACAGAGAGTCGAACATGTGGTACAATAATAGCAGATTGTGTCCTCGTGTATATTATGCAATTAGGGGACATGAAGGAAAATGGCAACGTTGACAGGAGATCGACAAGGCGAACAGAGCCGAACACTTTACGTACATTCCACATTTAGATGACAAAATAGGGGTTGTTTTTTGTCGTTGACGGTTGGCCAGACCGAGCGTTTTCCATGAAATATACGACCAATACGAGATCCCTTGGGGTTGAAACGATAGCTCCGCGTATTTTTGTCTAGGGCGATTTTGGCCAAAACATCGTGTACAGAGGCGACTCATAAAAAGACACGTGTGTTTGGCCCGCACCGAAATCGGATATTCTACGCCAAGTATTTCGATCCCCCGAACTCCTGTTGCCCTAAGCACCGACATGACTAACTCAAAATCTTGCCGAATACGAAAAAAAACCCTACCATGTTCCCTACGTGATATTATTCATGATTCATTAATGTAATACGATCAATTAGGGTGCTCAGTCTTTCGAATGATTCATACACACGTTATCACAGTACAATTTCATGACTCAATGACTTCTAGAAAGAATAGACTGATCATTATTATTCATACGAGAGTTAATTCGTAACTAGTCTCCCAAATTCCCCAGCATGATTTAATATGCATGAAAGACAGAGGGAGCAGGAGGAAATGGGTTGCACGACGGGCGAACGAAACAGACGAGCGAAATAGTTTCAGCGAATAAGAAACAATTTTTGTTCCCATTGATTTTTCTTCCAAGAGGCTTGAAATTATGCACATCCCTGCAAAAGGGAAACTTTGTTTTCAAAACACATATAGAAAGAATAATCTGAAGCAGAAACAACTGGATCGCCGGCTCGAAAAGTGACTGCTGGAACTATCGTGGCGAAGTACATTTAACATACGCGAATACTTTTCTTTGAATTTGTTTCGGTGGTCTTTTATTATTGTACGATTGAAGAAATCCAAGCGATAAAGGACAATGTTGCTACATCTATGTGCACGCTGCCCACATTATAGAAAAAGCATATAGAATTATTCGCGACATTTCGAGCGTGTAAAGCAATCCTGTATCATCGCACGAGAAAAGGGAGCTTATAGCTTCGACATCCTGAACGCACCCGAAGCTAATCCCCCACCATTCTCGTACCAGTGCGCCTCCGAAATCCTGTTTCTTTTATCTTTTTCAGTCTCCGCAAGATATTCACTCATGCCGGGGCCGAAAAACTCTGCGTCGTAATACAATGCAAATAAACAGAGTCGAGAAAAGACGAATCTCTTGACAGGCGAATCATTTCGAAAGAGAGGGAGGAGAAGCATAAATCCTATTTTCATTTCTTTTGTTATTTTTCGTTATTCAATGAGATACTGAGATATTCGAGGGCGACTGATCCAGAACACGAAACAAATAGGATTGCTCGCCACATCGCGGGCAATAATGTTTCTTTTTCGAGCGTAACCCAAAATTCTGAATACCCTGATTTCTGGCCAACTCAATGTCGTGGCGCTACAATAGCGCGAAGGGCTACGAGAATCCGAACAAAACAGCAGCCACAAAGAGGCTGAGGTTGGCTCGGATTTCCGGTTATCATTGACTCAGAGGTAGCTGGCGATAAATTTTCGCAGCTCCATTCATCTCGAGAATCTCGCGTGCTCAAGCGACTGCGAGAAAGACATTGCCGGATATATAAATCGGCAAGCTCGAAGGAAGCGAATGTTACGGGCATCAGTGCGAAGAGTTGTTAAAGACGAGGAAGATCGAATGGAGAACAGTCGTTCGGACTTTCCGGTTACGAAATCTCACGAGATACGGGTTGCGAGAAAAAAAAAAAAAGGAAAATTTACAGCATTGGGAAATTTTTTTCGTGAGAAAGTGAAAAAATAAGAATCCATAGATCGAAGAAGTACCTTCATGTCGTATAGACCATCGCACGTGGATAAATGGATTCGTAGAAAATAACGTGTACGACACCCTGTCACCGAGATTTATTTCAACTTGTTTGAAGTTGATACGTACGACAAGAGAGAACAAGAGACAGGTATACGAAAATGGAAAAGTCGTTAAGGCTGGATACTAGGAGCAGCATCCGGCGAGAATGATAGCGCGAAACGTGACGGTTTGGCAATCCTTGTCTAAGGCATTCATGTATTTCACATGCACATGCAATTCTACTCTACTTCGTATATATGCCTACGAGACGAGACGACTGTATAGGACAAACTCGTACGCAGTGTATATGCATATATGTCACTTGTAGGATTATCTCGGGCGAAGATGCAATTCCGGTTTTATACGCTATATCGTCTCGCAGCGACAATTGTTCGCTATTCCTTGCGAGCATGAGAGTCGTTAACGTGCTCCTTCTCGTCGCTCCTCCAGCGGGATAAACTATCAAGATTCATTGACGATTATCTTACAAACGTTCTCCAACGACGTCCTCGTAAGACTCGCGCAATCTAACAGAATTCTTGTGGTAGTAACAACCACGTTGTTACTACAGTACCAAAGGACTGTGTGGATGTATGTAGCCGTTCCAAATGAGTTAAGGGTAGCACCAATGAGGTGATTCATTCGTATATCGCGTATCATCGTCTCGATACTTATTCGCAAGATAAATTCGTGTCTGTTGTTTCTGTTTATATGTAGCAAATCACCTTCAAATACGAATAAAATGTACAAAAGTAAAAAGGACTCTGAAAAATTTTGAAAATGCAAGAAATTTCAAGATTTTTTTACCATTTCGATTAATTTGAACAGTACTTTGCAGCAGCAGAGCTCCGAAAGTATAAAGTATCATGATATCGAAACTCAATTTGAATATATACGATTGCGTTTTCTAGGGAAGCAATTAGCCAACTCGGTGACGATGAATTCTTCGCAATTTCCGGTGAGGCATTGAAGTGTTATGATTGGATAAAATGAGGATGAATTAATTGGATTTGAATAAAACATTGGAGAATATAATGCTGCTGTGAAGTTGATTGATCCATTGGATTTCGATTGGCCTCATCGTTATGATAATTATAAGGGGGAAAAGAACACGTTCGAATGTATAGTCGAACAGGAGCACGTCGACTTGATTGACATTTCATTTGATTAAATACACGAGAGCGGGTAATATTCAGGAACGTATAGTTCGTGGCATACACGAGACGAAGCTCGTGAGTATAGGATTATCACAACGAGAGCACAATGCACTTCATAACTCGTGCATTCTCACGCAATCAACAGAGCATCGTGATGCCAATGAGAACTTGAAAAAAAAAAGAAGCAACTGCTCATCAGATAATAAAACAAAAAGCGCTAACCATGATACTCGTTGGCACGAAAAGACGCGGGGCAGCAGTGTGCAATTTATGAAAACAGCGTCAACCGGTGAACGTGCTCCGTTCCCGTATGATTATGCAATCTCGTGAGATCGATGAAGAGTAAACAGGCTACGATGTGATAAAAATATTCCTTCGTCGCAGGTTGCTGGACTTAGTAATTATTGGTAATCAATAACTGTAGATTTCCGAGAGGGAATATCAATGTTCTCTAACGGCCAGTTACTCCCGTACTTTATCCTCAATTTTACCAACACGAAAGCAATTATTAGAAAAATGTCAAAATATATGAGAGCAGTTCAATGAACCGGAGTGATGAGACAATTAATTATCCAATTCCATAGGACACCGAAGCTTCACATTCGTCGATGAATGTCGTGATCTCGTTGTTTATTAATCGTTGAAATATTTTCTTCATCCACATATACAGAATGAAGATTTTTACTTACTCGATAAATGAAAGCTGGACGATATTAATGATAAAATAAATGAACTCCAACAATGCTCGATAAACTTTCAGTCCAGGATGTGATTAAGAAATCCAAAGTGCTTACCTGAAACACATAAAAAAGAAAATAATCAGATTGATGTTATTTTTCGATCTTTGGCGTAAGATAAAATCATTAATAGAAATCTTCAAGAGTGAAGCTGATATTGTATATGGTTACATAGCTCGAGTTTGTGTACAGGTCAGTATGATTGTGTGTGTATAAACATATAAAGTTTTAATGGATCGGCATGAAAGTATATCGAGAGCGATCGCAGAGCAGCGTGGCAATTATCGATCGAACTGCCGCGGAGAGTCATCGTACGGCCATCACGAACGACGAGGAACCCTGTGGTGTAGACACGGAGGTTCACCGAGGGCTCAATGCTCCCGCCCTCGCTCTTTCTCTCCCTCTCTCGATCCTGGTTCGCCCATGACGAGAGATCGAAAAGAGATGGAGGGAGGACGCTTTGGCAAACTCGTCCTCGCGTTGTGCTCATCAACGATCGAATGACGAGATTAAGATCTTAATAACTCACTCGGGGGGCCTCTCGTGTAGAAATTCGAGCGAGTATATAGTATTTTTTTGTTTTCAAACGATCGAGAAAAGGGAGTCTAGCAGGTGGCGATCAACTTGTACTTGATGAAATTGTACGTAAGCAATGTCGAAAATGATGTATCTTATCACCGAATAAAACTCTCTGAAGGTTATAGAGTGTCGCGTGTCGTGACAATTTTGCCATTTCATCAGCGTTCAAACAGATTCACCTCCGCAATGTCCTAACGAGACATACTTCGTTATAAAACAATGAGGTCGATAATCTCGGAATGATTAATCGGGACATTGGTGAAATTTTTTGAACCGGCTAATGAAAAGCATATCCAAAGGATTCGACCGTAAAAGGCAATTGGCCGGTGTGCTTCGCTTTGTATATTCACAATCTCTTCAAAAATGCCAGCATCCCAATCATTCGAATTGTGTATTCGCCATGTACAATTGTCCCCGGAAAGGAGAGCTACTTGAATAGCACAAAATTCCCTCGTCGTCGATTCCACTACAAAAAACAACGATATAAATTATATCGAGAGGAAGAAAAAAATGAGATAGAATTCCGGAGGATGCAGCAATCGGAGAGCACTGTATATCGCGATGAGAGACCATTCCATTATTCGACTTTCCTTAAGGGTCACTCTTCTTATTTCAAGCTTTGGCGAAATTGGCGCACCAGTTGCCCGTTTTGTCGAGCTACCTGGCGTGAGAGCCTCGAGGACCAGACCATGAAAGCCGAGCACAATTCAGATTTAACGAGGCTTCGAAATATGCACGTATGCTCTGACGACATAACAGTCTACAGCGTAATAATGGATGCGTTATCACAGTTTTTAACTCTGAACCAGATTTTTCCGTCATTTTATTACTGATCAAACTAAAACATTTAAAATATGTTATTCATTTATACTCGTGGAGCGTAACATACTCATCAAACGCGTGTCCTAATATATTCAATAAATCGACAGGCATTGTTTACATTGCACCCAAGTGAATAATGCAAATTCGAAAATGGAGAATTCAATCATGCTAAAGGATCAATTCCCGCAATCGCGCCAACATCGTGTACGGTTTATCGCGCAGTTGTAAACTTCTCCAATAAACATACAGATATACATAATACTCAGGAAAATCTGTACCACATCCTGGGTGAATATGTATGGCGTGTGGCTAGTGAATATCTGCACTAAGTATACGCGAATCCTATTTTGTGCACATATACGACAGACCACACCGCGTCCGGTGGAACGTGGATTCGCGAGCCCGCCGCACGCTCTCGCGCTAGGCTTTCGCAAAATTATCCTCGGTTTGTACAAACATCTGGTTCGCCGAAGGGGCTCTGGCCTCGCGCCTCTGTTCGCATCATATAATAGGGTAATATACTTTCAGAACCCGGGGAAACGTCAACGAGAGGAATTGTGAGCGCTTTCTCTCCACCTCATTCTCATCCCTTTCTCTGCCTCTCTCTCTCTCTCTCTCTCTCTCTCTCTTCGCTCCTTTTCTTTCCCTCTCGGTAGAACGAAAGCAGCATCTCGTGGCCATAATTGGCCGCGAGACTGCTCCGGTAGTTGAGCGCTTCCTCCCTTCCGCCTCATTCTCTAGATTCTCGTATTCTATCTCGCTGGACTCTGGCACACGAGACATGTATATATCCCCTAACGAAAGGGGTTGTCAGCAACGAGCTCTGACTTTTTCTTGTCTCATCCTTTCCTTCCGTTGATAACCGCGCTCATTTCACCATCTTTTCTTGTGCATTCCCCTGTATATATATATATATCGTACGTCATAAATGCCCGTTGAGGTTGATTTCCTTCCGCTTTTGTTGCGCATCCCGTGGGCAACTATTCTACGATATGACTCGAACAATTTCATTGAAGATTTCTCACAAATTTTTCCCTTGTTTGTTATTTTATCATTCGTAAGAAAAATATATAAATAGACCATATTGAAAAAAGTTCCATTGAGGAAAGCTCGACAGGAATTGATAAAGCAATGAAAAAAGTTTCGTGAATGACGGTGAACAATACAATAGCAAAAATCACATCCCATTAAATTCGGAAAACTCGTTTATTCAAAGAATATGAATTGTCTTCAAAACTTAGAGTGACAACTAAGCGATGCTGAAAGGAACTAGACGTTTATATAATTTGACAAATTGTTATATACGAACAGAGGGGGGGGGGGAGGAGAGAGGACCGTGGAAAAACCGTGAGAGTCTTTTCTTGTGCATTCCCCTGTATATATATATATATCGTACGTCATAAATGCCCGTTGAGGTTGATTTCCTTCCGCTTTTGTTGCGCATCCCGTGGGCCCTTTTCGACCGACCATTCATTGAATCTCTCGGGTGTAATTAGCAAAATTCTATATATCTATACATATAAAATCCACATATAGCGATAGACATAATAAAGGGGAACCAATGCATGGAGGATTTGGGCGAACCTCTGCTGCAAACGTTGCTGCTTTTCGACCAAATTTATTCCCATTTTCTTTCTCTCGAGCTGGTCCAGCCCATCTAGCTGAGTCCTCGTTTGGGAAAAGGGATGTGGCTCTCTCGAATGTATGTGTGTATCGTATCGTTGGCCAACAGAAAGGCATGTTCTTCACAATTGGACTAGTAATTTCGAGGAGGTTGCGTCCTTTCGTTTGAAACTCCCTCGGATATGCATATATATATTAATATAGCCAAGGGGCAAAGTCGATGGTGAAAGGGTAAGGGAATGGAAAAAGAAAAGGGTAGTTAGAAAAGAGAAGGGCAGGGGGAGAAAACTCGACGGTGCTCTCGGCGGATTTTGGGTAGCGAAGGATAAAGGCTTGAAAAATGGCGGTTCGTGCCACGTTCACGTCCCGCGGGATTCTCTCGTGAAACCCCGAGCATTTGCAAAGGGGTTGGATAGTCGAGACCGTGAGCCACATGGAATGCACTACTCCATGTATAAATGTATGTGTAGAACAGGTTGGTAAACCCGGTTGCGGATACCACATACATATATATTAATGGGTATATATGTGTTTGTATTTTTAAGGATACAGAGGATGAGGCAGCGTCGTAACGGGGTGTTTGCGAAATAGGTCGTACAAAATGCGGGTTCATTGTCAGTTGAAAACCAATGAATCCATAACAATTCTTTGCTTTGCAATAAAATGTCGAATTTCTCTCTTCCCTTCCTCCCCACTCCTTTCCGCGGATGTCGTTCTTCTCTTTTACCACTTACAGTAATCGATATTCATCCCTTATTTTCGTGTCTTTGTCGAAAGCGCTAGACTAAAATAAATAAATTTAAAAAAACAATAAAATAAATGAAAAAAAAAACTGAAATAAACTAAAAGCTTGTGTTCAATATTTGAAAAACGAAATTATCGAAAAATTGATTAGAATCTCATCGTTTGATCAAATAACATGCACAAAGAGTGCTAATTATTCAATGTGTAAGAAAATTTGACACATATAATAGAGAAAAGAATATTTTTTTGAGGAGTCGAGAAAAATCTGACCCGCAAATGATTTAATGTGAGTGTTAGACGTTTCCTCGCAGCGGGAATATAAAGTTGGTCATGGTGACGGTAAGTGCGGACGCTGTAATTCCGCGTATACGATGCTGGCACACTTGGTACACTGGAGTATGGGGAATACTACCGTTATTACTTAACAACTCTCGTAAAGCCCCGGAAGGTGAGAAAGAGAGGGAGAGAGAGGAAGATTGGAGAGAGGATGCATGGAGAAAATTCATACGTGTTTGAAAGTCCGTGAAAGAGAGAGATGGAGGAGAAGTTTGCAAGAGTCTCGAGATATAGTGATTGCATGAGATATATATGTATATTTATATAATCGTAATTCTTGCGAAAGGAGAGACATATGCAAACGTGTATACTCGGTGGCACAGGACAAACAGCAACCCGTTCTGCAATATGTATATATGAGTGTATATGTGGGAGAGAATCGGCATCAGCATATATGCCATATGAATTTCGTTTGCCTTGTGTAAGGAAACCACATGCATGGATATATATGCGTCACGAGAGAAATAAAGTCAGAGAAAAAATAAGTACTATCTAAAGAGAAGAAAAATTCCTGCGGGAATGGTCGAGAGAGGATGAGGAAGTAAACTCGAGGTGAGTATGACGTTGCAACGATAAATTTATTCTCCGTCTATGTACAAACATCTTGAGTGCGTGATAAAGTGTCTCTCTCTCTTTCTCTCTTGCCGTTTCTTTCGTGTCTTCTAAAGACTCTTCGTCCATAATGACGAATAAAATTTTCTCCTTACTGTCACTCGTGTATAACTCTTTACAGCATCGAACTGTAAAATCTTTTCAAGTACACACCCAACCTACGAGTGTTGCAGTGCTTTACTTTTCAGATGGATGATTGAACAAAAATAACGGATTGTCTAGACGAAATGTGGTCGACGAAATGCCACCTGGACCGCTATTAAATCGAGATCATAAAATAAATGGATTTCAAAATGACTTACGTGCAAAGGATATTTCGCACCTTTTATATTTCGATAACCCGCCAGTAGAGTGTTTACTATTCTCTATTGTTTTTTACTCTCGTAAATATATACTCCAACATGTATATTTCGTTATTATTGCGATAAAAATACACACGGGAACGCTATAATTGAGTTAAACACTTAGTGAATCATAGAACGTAGTGCGTTGACCCGCACACACGTTTATGTGCCTCTCGCTTCATAATATGTACGTGGGAGCATGAAATTAGAAGCTCGCGATCTCGTCCAGCGATTATACACGCTATAAAGCTGACCCGTAACATTTTCGACGTCGCGCGTCCCTATTGCACGACCAGGGCTATACATGCTACTCACCCCGTGCTCGCTCCTGGGACACTCAGAAAACTTACTGACTCATGTATATTTGTCGATTATCTACAGACACACGTGTCCGACCGGACATTACATCGTACCAGTTTCTCGTTTCCCGAAACGCTGCTCTGGCAAACAGATTTCTACCGAAAGTGTCAAGGTAGATTTTGTTGAAAAAACCAAGAGACCCAAGCGAAACTGGACGAGAAAGAACTGCACGAACAACCTGCGTGGGCGAATGTATCCGATATCCAGATGAACGAGGATAAGCTCATGCTAGAACGTGGATGACCGAACGACAATTTATGTCAGTCGATCTGTTCCATTTAATTCGAACTTAATAGGGAAGAATGTTTAGTGCCAATGGCAATCGAAAATATATCGGTGTAAATAAGTGAGCAAAGGGTGGTGAATGTTTTTACGTAATTCGTCACGTACAAAACGATGTGCATATAATAAGAATCGTAGTCGAGTCAGCGAGGGTCGTCTGTCGTACGTCGACGCTCGGGGATGATTGCTTCACGGATAAGGAGTTGAGACACGAGGAATTTCGTGACTCAAAGCAAAAGTATTATGGCAGTGTCGTAAGTTGTACTTGGAAAGTATGGAGATGCTACGAGAAAGAAAAGACAAAGGTCAAGCACGGAGACTCCAGCACCAGAGAGCTCTCTCTCTCTCTTGCTCCTTCATCTCTTTCTCTTCCCTTAGGCCCGTGGTTGTGGCCCGAGCCCGCAAGATTCCAAAGTACCGTACGCGAGATTCCCGTTCTCTCTCTTTCTCCTTTTTCTCGCTCTCCGTATATATTTGAGCTGGAGAAGAAGAAGAAGAAGAAGAAGAAGCGGACGAAAAGACGAAGGTAGCATGGCAGAGGCAGCATCAAGCATCAGGGAGAGAACGAGAAGAGCGTGCGAATCATATAGCCGATGCGGGACCCCAACTAACCCAAGAAACGACCTCGCGACCTCAGCGGTGTCCATTCATCGATATTCATCGCTCGTTAAAATACGTACACTTTTATACTATACGGTATATATCCAGCTATTATACATTTATGTACATATACCCAACATACATACATGCAGAAAGTGTGTGTAGAGAGTTTTGTCCCTCCTTTTCTCGCCAAGTTCAAATGCTACGTAACGGTATTGGCAAAATCTTTCTTATAGAAGCGAGAACGAGAGAGGTTGAGAGAAGTAGACGCAAAGACTTGCGTTTCTCGACTCCCAACTCAACGCATGTGTCAACTTCATAGTATATCACCACATAAATATGAACCATTAAGTACATTAACGCTTGAACATGCTTGGCTACGTTAAACGATGTTTCTTCCAAGCAAACCCCCCTCCCCCCCTTCCCCCAATCCTTAATCTTCGAAGCTGCGTCGCATTATACTCAGATGTCGTACATTGTAAAGGCGCGGTTGCGCATGAAATTCAATAATTTTCCAACGACGTAACACGATTTGCATTGCCGAGATGAACTTGCGAAATTGTCAAGACTGCTGGAACTCGAAAGTTTATAATGAACGTGCATTTGTTAATAATGCAAAGGCAACTCGATGAAGAGCAACAAAGAATAAAAAAAAACATTGGTCGGTGGAGTCGAGCAGAACGGTAGTCGCAACAAGATAACGACGAAACAGTTTTTCCCGAGAATTCCAAAGAGCTAGCGAATGTGCGTGGGTATATATGCAGTATATATACGCCAAGGGTTCCCGAGTGTTATCTGACTTATGCATGTTACCCCGGAGCCTCTGAACACGCGAGAACTACGCTGTATAGCAAGAAAAACGAAAACAGAAACGGAGGACCAAGCGAAAACAACGAAAAAAAGGAAAAAAAAAGAGGAAGGACACGTAGCAGGACGAGAGACTACCAAGGGGAATATAAACAGAGAAACAAAGAAGTTCCGGTATGTGACTTCGAGCATAGGTGGTAACGAAACTGTCCATCCAAAGTGTCTGATAGCTACAGTGCATATAAGCAGGTTTATATGTCCGCATAGGAATGCCTCGGCATATGTGGAATCCTGAGGAAAATGGATATTTGGCGTGTGTGTCCAAACGCGTAAATATATTGTAGACAAGGTGCGGAGACAGTAGAACAATGGGTTCAGAATTCGAGAGGATATGGCGTTCCTCTGTGTATTGCTTGATTTCAAGATCCTGGGTGCCGGCTCCGGTGACGTTATAAGGTTGAGGTTTGGCAGAACAAGAGCTCTTGTCGAGGCTCTTGTCATTACGGGGACACATGAACGTGCCGATAACTGAACATGAAAAAGGTCATTGGTCGTTATCCTTCGGAAGACTCGTTACGCCCCTCAAACTTTGGAACCATTGAGCGATACGTATGGTGGAGATGCCGCGTGAAGAGTATAACGGTACTATGGGGACCGGGCCCCAGGATGACCCCGCCTGTGTAAATGCGCGACCTCGAAGAGAATAAGAAGAGACCCCATCGCTATGGCGACGTCTCATGGTTTCCAAGGAACGCTCAGCAGTTGTAGGACCAATATATATCTATAGGCTCGTCGCGGTGAACGTGATATCCCTTTCTCACAGAATCCTTCTCCTTCTTACCGCTTCAGTCTGATCGTACCATTGCTGGCGTTAGGGCATCTCGCTTCCACCTTCACGTCAATGCAATTTCTTCATTTTCTCACTTTGTCTGCCTCGTTGCGGTACAAAAGAGACAACCAATGATGTCTTGCTCTTTCCACACGAGCCGAACATATTTGCATCTCCGATTCTTCATACTCTCGTGGTGTATGATCAATTCATCCAGCTCTCTTGTACTCTCGTTCGACTCGACTCTTCTCTTTAGTGCGATTCGCTTGCATCTCCATAAAAGCCTTTGTGAACTGTGGAGCATCATCCATGAATATATACGTCGACGAATGCGCCGTGCGATCAGTGGTTATACACGCAGCCCCGTGAGTGCCTTCCGATCGTACCTGATCACCCATATATTCCTAACGGGCACTACGGAGACATTCGTGAAGCGAACGAGTGCAACGAATGCACGAATACCAAGCTCAACCGGGGATGAGTGTGAGGAAGAGTAACTCAACGATGCATCGTATCGTAAGCGAGCGGAACTCACGTGAGCCCTGGAAGAGCGAAAGAGAGGAAAAGAGAGAGCGAGAGAGAGAGAGAGAGAGAGAGAGAGAGAGCGAGAGGCTATCGCAAAAGAATCCTCGTGCTCGTCGGCTCGTCGCTCACCGTGAACTCTGTTACTGCTCTCATATAGCATCGTATGTTTCGCGCAGGAGCGTTTCCAGCATGTACCTACAACCATTTCTCCCTCTCTCCCTCTCTCTCTTGCTCTTTTCTCGCGACTATCTCCTCACTCATGCTGTGTTGTAACGTTGTCGCGGGTTACATGCCCACATTTGCCAGGAGAACTAGCACACGTTCGGCGTGTATACATCCCGAGCCGGGGAGTGTCGAACGTATTTGTTCTGTTGCTTGTCACAGGAAACTAAACGTACATCGTTGAACAATTGACATTGTCTTCGTTTATCACAGTGAAATGAAACTAATCGTTCGAGCTGCTGCGAGTTACTTTCGCGAATGTGAAATACCGACCAACACTACGCGATGTCGAATAAAGAAAAATCATCGATCATATTAATCTGTAATATCTCTCAACGATATATCATCGTTCTTGATTCGTTCTGAATTATATACGAAAGATAAAGCGGAGGTCTTTGAAGTTTGCGATAACACTACAGACACTCTGCCAAATTATCTTTCAGAACGACATTTTTTTCAAGCCATTGCGAGCTCACGATCGCAGATGAAGAGCGAAGATTTTCTCGTCTCGAAGATGCGCGTCTTCTCAACTATTAAGTAAGATAGGGAGAGCCGGCTCGCTAATCTCCCGACGATGGCTACGACGATAAACGAGGGCATAATTAAGGGCAATGAATTTCTCCGGGGTCGTCCTCGCGTTCTCTCAGGAGACTCCAACCCAAGAAGCTCACCAACGAGCAAGACGATGAGATCCCGTCGTCATCTATTCCTCTTCTTGCCAGAGTATCTCTCGGCTTTCCTAGCAGTTATAAGCTATGCCCAGCCGTGGACTCGCTCTATGCAAGAGAGAAAATCGGGCTAGTGTATGTGTGTGAACGAGCTGCAGACGGTTCCATGGAGATTTTCGGGCAAGCTCCTCGCCAGCAGAGCAAACTTGAAAGGCTACGAGTTATGAGGCATGAGCGTCGTGGCCTCTCTTACATTTGACCATCGTAGATTAACGTTCAACGACTTTCTTGCTCCATTCTGTTGAGCAAGCCCTCAACGATGTTACTTCTTGAGACTTAGCCAAGCTCGAGATCACGAGAGTAATTCCAGAATTATCAAACTTGTTCGAATCAGTGGATCGATCCAAAACATGCACAGAAAATAATCGACCACATTAAAACATTATAATTATCAATTTTATTGGTCTTAATGGACTAACGAATAGTTTTATCACAACGTCAAGACTTGAGCTAAGAAGAAATGCGACTCCAGAGTTACCACTTTCTTGGCCATTCTAACATTTCATATTTTTTTAACTCAATATGGAAGTGAGTCTGCATGAAATCGAGAAAGCCAAAAAAGTATTGGTGAGTGTGTATGTAAAAGAGAAGTTGGCCAGTTGGTACCTCCTCCAGAGTTGGTGGATATAACGATGCTAGCGAGAGTATAGAAGCTAAAACTTCTCACCATGCATAGCTACCAGCAGGAGCTCAGTGTCGAGGGCACCCCGGAGAATGAGCAAGCAGAGAAAAGAGCGAGAGAGAGAGAGAAAGGGAGAGAGAGAGAGAGAGTGAGAGAGAGAGAGAGAGAGAGAGAGTGAGAAAGTGAGTATACGCGAACGGGTAACGACGCTCTGCCCTCGGGGACTCGTCGCCCAAGAATTCTGCACGACTTGGCCGTTATATATGAGATCCGCCACGTTCACTTGGGTTGTGTGTAGCGTTAAACTCTCGCGAGCATGAATATGGCGTGAGCGTATGAGAAAAAGGGACACGAAAAGTGTGACGAGGAAAGGGAAGAAGATTGGAGGACTGCGGACGAACGTGATTGTTGAACAAATTGAAATTTCCTTAGCTGAGTAAGAGCCTTGTGCACTTAGATATTACCTGTGAATACTGACAATATAGGGAACGTAAGAAAAAATTTAATATAAAGTACAAAGTCTTGAATTTCATAAAATACTTCCGAAAGTGTGCGAATTAAATTACCGTGTCTACTAGTGACTGCAAGGAATATCCGTCGTTTTTTCCCCAGAAAATACGACCCCATCGAGCTGATTATTATTATTCTGAGTATATGTGAATAACCGATGTGGCAACTTCGCCGATAAACCGACGAGGTGCTCTAGAATAGAGTAAAAGAAGCGGAAGGACCCACATGATCAGGAGACAGAGGCGCTCCTTCGTTTCCGCGCGAACGTGATGTTATCAATTGAAAGCGATTTTGCAACTTGGAAGTTGGACTCTTTGTTTCTCGTCAAAAATGTCAATAACTTGAAAGACTTATGGTGACAGTTGGGCATGTGCAGAGAAATCAATAGACCCCAAAACTCGGATGGAACTAACGCTGTTAGCCCAAAGGGAGAATAGTTGAAGCGACACGTCTATAGCGAAGAGCAGAAGGTCTAACTTGGAACTTGCTAATAGGCTCCGGAGGCTGCTCGCATGCACAGAACTCCGTACACTCCACACACAATATAGTTTCTGTGGCATGCGACCTCGTGCAGGAGTGAATTAACAAAACCTTCCAAAACACTACTGGTAATATAAAATTAAATGACAGATGTCAAAATAATTGATTTATCCCGAACGACACGATTCTCAATCGCTTACAGCCTATCAAGGAATTCCTTGATTATTTCCAAGGGTGGTTCTCAGCATAAACACAGGGAAAGAGAAAATTAATCTATGAGCTCAATTAATCAAGAGGTAGCTAGGCTGTTGGGCAGGCAAAAATATTCTCGACATCGTTATTAATGTGAGGAACGTGGTATTTAAAAATACGTAAAGTATAGTATCAGTGAGAATTCTTCTCGGAGGTCAGGATACTAAGAAGTTTGGGGCATTCAAGCCCGGAGCGGTTACGCCATTTACAGATCATGCGGTTAATCGAAGAGTAATCACTGACAAAGCATCGATATATCAGGCATGGAAAGAGGGCTATTTGTTTGCCAGAGAGTCCGAGAAAGCGGCGTTTAGGTTATCTATAAGCCCAAAGTTACGAACGCACGTTGGAGGCAGAATTTTTTTCCATCTTGTATCCAGATGACTGATTGATGAACGTCGGCGCAAGGTGCTCCTTCTCTTCTATGTCTTCTTCGTCTTCTCCTTGAAGACTCGAGCTCTTTCTCTATATAGGCACTTGAAATATATGGAGAGTCGTAAATCGCAGGGACTGCTGCTGGTCTACCAGCCGCGTGGTGGTTAAGACGCGTATGCGCGTTACGAATGACCGGCCGAATGGCAAATGAAAGTTATCGCAAATTACGAAGAGTTTCAAGTTGTGGATCGCATTTTGAAAAATTAACTCGGAAATTCAAATGGTGAAGAATGAAACTTTGCGCAGCCGGAGTTATTCAGGCCAGTATATGAAACATGAAGAAAGCGACAACTTAGCGGTAGCAGTAATTAATCACCGAGATGATGACGGCACTGAAACTGAATAACATACAACAGAGAACCATGCACGTGTGTATCTGTGTGTTGGTGTTCCGAGTACATTTTTCGTTGAAATCGTATCCAAGTACTACGATTACCGTATAACTTCGAAGCATCGAATCAGTGAACGTTGCAAGAACTCAATGGAACAACACCCTGATGACACGTTCGAGGTTGAAATACGTGTCCCTTGTCCAAGTGAAAGCCGCGTGTCCTCACGGTTCGTTAATACTTGGCCGCGTTGTCCGTCACGTCCCAGTTACTGCTTGACTATGGCATTACGATGCCTCCAGACAGTTCCTATAATGCACTCCCATTCTCTTCGCTAGTTACGTTTGCTACTTATATATCTAGAGTATACGGGTAGGCAACGGAAAATGACAAATATGCGGAATCCTTGTAGAACAGTACGAAAGTAGTGGATAAAGATGGTGGGGCAGAGAACGCAGGCTTTAAAGTGGTAAATGCGACAAATAGATGGATCGTCAATGGGCAGATTCGCAGAGGCAACCCATCATTCTACAGGCAGCCACTATAATAAAGTCTGGAGTTTCGTTTGGTTTGTTGCCTTGTTGCAGCCACAAGATCAAAGACCTGGTTTTATAATCTCAGCAGGGCCGGATGGTAGACTGCCAAGCCAAAGTAATAGTCCCAGTAGTTAGGGTTATTACAACTAATGAGATTGTTTGACTGGATGGGCACACGTGCGTGGATTCGGTCTTGTGCGAACATTGAGGCTTATCGAGATGGAACATAATGTCCATCGAACTTTGATTTCTACACATAACCATTCTCATATGCCCTTTGATAAGGGGAATCCAAGGGTTTGAGGATAAAACGGCAGAGGTCAGGCGAAAAGTAGCGATAGCAATTTCGATGGTGGGATTGAGAGAAGGAGAGAGTACATAAAGATGATAAAAGCGAATGGATGAGAGCAGCTCAGTTCAGCGGCGCGAGACTGGAACGTCAAAGAGAGCGCTCGTGAATAGAAATATCAAGCTCCGGCTCCAGGTATTCCCGAGTGGAGAAGACATTCTGGGATAGTTTCTATGGGGATTGTGAATATCGGGTGCACCAGTAGTTTGACTCGGTTACGCCAGCGGCATGCGTGTCTAATTATGCCCCGGTTCGTTTGTTCGTTCGTCCTTTGCTGCCTGGTTGGTGGATGCCTCTTGTCTACCAAGCTCGCGAGTATTTTCCACCTCTCCATATAGTGTCTTTCTGCGAGCCCACGACACCGGAACTTTCCGTGTTTGACGCCATCCCCCAGAGGCATTTGTAAGCATCGCGTGCATATATTCTCGTTGTGGTTAAGCGGTTGCCTCTATATCCTACCGTCTGCTGTGACGTACCTCAGAAAAGAGAACTTTTACTCCATTGAGGCTATCTCGGATAACGTAAGATCCCACTAGTTAGAGAATCAGATCTTCCAGGCCAATGCAACATAAGAGAACGTAGAAAATACGATGATTCAAGCCCTCAAAGTGCGGATAGAGACGACTGCTTCGGCATTATCGCAAAGCTTAAACGTTAGATTGCTGTCAATAGCACGACTTTTCATCAGCAAACAAACTCTCGATCATCAGCAAAGCAGTCGGCAAACTATAATATACACATATGCGTGTGCATCAACGCGAATTTAAATCCAACCGCATATAGGCCACGAGTTTAAAACAAGCCAAACGTATAACCATCTCCCGTTCACACTCTTTGCCTAGCGTACTCTACTCTGTTTTTACTTGAAAGCCATTCATCAAGCTGCGTGAAGGCACAACCTCCAACCCACCAAAATTACTAAATTAATTATTTGCGTTCGCCTGCTGTCCTCCACATGCGGTTTGTATAAATAATTCAGCAAGGATTTGGGATTTGAGTGCACCAACGAATGCCGTTAGGGTTGCAGTAACTAGATTGCATTAACGACATTAACTATGTGGTCGTGAGTATAAACAAGAGAGTTATTTACAGTTTGAATGTAAAATGCTCCCAGTGGATATATCGAGCGACAATGATCGTGGTCGCATGATCAGATAAAGTTCAAGCAAGTGTGGCTTATCACGAAACAATGAATATCAGAAAAATTCATGTAGTTGCATTATGTGTATATAGTTTCTTATAATAAGCACATACTGTGTCCCTCAGGAAGACGGCAGGTCGCCGTAGGCGGTCGAATTCCGTTCAAATGACATAATTGTCGTTATTAGACATTGACTATAATCGCAGGAACAAAACCATCCTGTAATAGGGCCTCTGGCAAATTACTTATGAGACCGCAGAATGAGAGATGCGAGCTCGAGAGAGAAGATGAAAGGAAGGAAGAGACGAAGAAGAGAGAAAGGCAAGGAACATGTCCGTACTTTGGTCCATTCGGAAGACCCACCGCGCACGAATGAAGTTTTTATGAACACCGGTTATGAATCCTTTCCTACCCATGTACTGTTACGAAAAAAATGACCGATGAATATCGATAAATATCGATAACGTTTGGCCATCGAACTTCTGGCGAATTCATCGATCTCCGGCACGCAAAAGTTCAATTGGGACTGTCGCCATCGCGGATGCATAAATATAGCTCGATAAAAAGAAGTTCCTAGTTAGATCAAAAGAAAGAGCTGTTGTTCCTCGACCAATAATAATTGGCCACGAGTCCTTATTCGGTAAACGACAAAGAGAGACATGGGAAGGATGCCACGCCGAAAAGCCCATACGAGGATATGTCAATCGCTCTTTGGCTCTTCGTATCTGCTCGTACATCTCGGAGACGTTCGTCAGTTCATCGGGACGAGTATGCGCCGGCGCATTCAATTGAGAATACTCCTCTACATTCTCTGTTCGCTGGATCCTTCGTTTCAGAGACAGGAAACTGGCTCGGTTCCTTCTACAAGTGAATATACTTATAATACTGAACCAGAATAATTCAAGAGACTTTCATCGACCGAGAAATGTCCAATCTGGCTCTCCCGTTGTACATACATGTTTCAACTCTTGGGAATAATTCAAGAGAGTCCTTCACGAATTTTCCTTCTGCTAAACTATATCAGATTCATCAAATATACGGAACATAAATTTCTCCCCTCACCCACACATTGTTCTTGAGTCCGACGACGTTTCACAGCGTGGACCGCTATATTCTCTCGTATTGCATTCATATATGTAGCTATTTACTGTTATAAGCAGAACCAACCAGCAAGATAAAAGTTTGCACACATTTTTATCGTCGATTCCATACTATTGGAAAACGAACGCATTGGCGTTGGGCCGAAGGAGTCGCAGTATCGGAAACGATGAAAAATATTCGACGAGAAATATAATTGAAAATCCTATAGCTAAGGACTATTCGGGTCCTCATCATCGAGGGGGATATCGAGGAAACTGGAGAAACTTCGATTTTCTCTATTTTGTCCTCCGCCACAAGAGACGGTCATATGAGAATATTGCCTTCGACGAAAGTAAAAAAAGTTCATGAACCGATCGAACATAGACGAACACGACTTTAATATCCTCAAGGCTGATGCGTTATTTATATATTCCTGACGTACGTCTTCCTGCCATTCGAACCTGTCCTTCGCATGCATATGGCCGATACATACTCGTGAATGCTGCGTCTAATATATTATGCGTGTGAAAGCGTATTGTTGAGGCGCGTGCGAAGAATGCCCGTACGAGAGAAGCAAAAATAAAAATTCTGTGAGCTTGTCATCGCTTCATTAACATCCTGCTCATTACCATTCGCGAAATCCCTGCACTGTAATCTGCTGTGTTATAAAAAAAGAGTTATTTAATTCTATTAATTCATCACCTGCACCTTTGGCACAGTGACCGGTTGTCAATAAAATCAAAGCACGAATCCCCTAATTGGAACAACGAAACAGCAGATCAAAGTCTCACTTGTCATTCGGCGTCGATTCCACTTTAGGACATTTTCTAGTCGACCGAAGATTTCCCGATGGAATTTTAGGGGCTAATGGTGTGCGAGAGCGGGAATAAATTATCATACATCGGAACATGAAACTGTGACCACGATAGAGAGGTAGATTGAATATTCGCGTGCAACGATCGTTCAGTCGGTGCGCGCTTGCTATCCAATGAATGGTTTCGCCTCGGTGGTGGGCGAACGCGGGTCGCACGTTAAACCTCCTTTCGACGTCCCTCTCGACACGGAGCACATCCCTTTTCACAATCACTATCTCTCTCTCTCTCTCTCTCTCTCTCTCTCTCCTCATTTTCCTTCTCTCTCTGCTCTATCGGATTGTACTTTTATACCCTGCGGTTTTATCGTCTACTTTTTCA
>JAPYYS010001386.1:0-27470 GCA_030522525.1 Campopleginae sp. 14b
TATATATATATATATATATATATATATATATATATATATATATATAAATATATATATATATATATATATATATATATATATATATATATATATATGTGTGAAGCTACGAAGAAAATGAGCCTCGTGTGAAAAGAAGGAAGGAGAAAGTGTGAGGAGGAAAGAACGTCGGAGAATATTAATTTTATAAATCGTATATATTCTCGGATTAATAAATAACACTGTTGAATGTGAATGAGATATTTGGCTGGATATTTTTTGTCTTTTGACATCGCTGAGAATGAAATTAGGTTGGAAAAGTTGGATAATTTCGTTGGATACGTTGGACCAAAAGTTTTTTTGAAAAATCCCAAAAATAGAGTCGTTGCATCGCGAAATATTGTAGAAAATTTAATGGGAAATTAAATTCCCGTCATGCCAATCGTTAATTTTGCTGACAGTTTGGTTAAAAATGAAAAATATTGTGAAAATACGAAAAATTTTGAAATTATGAAAAAAATATTGAGTTGAACGTTTTCAAAAAAATATTCACGATTTTTGACCAAATTTAATTTTCAGTTCACGCAATTTCATCCATAAACAAAAAAGAAACAAAAAAAGCAATAAAAACAAGTATAAAGTTAGTATAAAAAAGTGAAATAACATTGGCGCCTGCCGAAATGGCATGCGTAAGAAAATGCGAAAAGAAAAGCGCACCAACAAATTCCCTACCAGTCCCCGCCAGCCCCGCCGAGTTCGAGCCACACGGACGCCCACATTGATATCGATTAATTAAACGAATTATCGAATCACAGAAAATATAAGACCTGACACACATTCCGTGTACTGCGATGGTGAGCACCGAGAAAAACATAAATGAATTCCGAATTCCGCGTGATTAAGTGCTTCCCGCCTATCCTGCACGGCCTTACTCTGTCTTTTCTCATTATCTGTCTCTCTCTTCCACTTTCTCTCTCTCTCTCTCTCTCTCTCTCTATCTCTCTGTCTGTCTCTCTCTTAATGTATTTTATTAATTTTTTATCATTTTTTTCCATTTTTTCAATTTTTCCATTTTTTTTCAATTAAACATTTTTTTTTATCATTTTTTATCAATTTTTTCTCTCATTTTTCCGTCTGTTGTCTTTTTCTCTCTGTTTATACTTCACGTGCAATATATACGGTCTCTACAGTATATCGTCGTATTGGGAACAATATTGTTTAATCCGACTAATCAATTAAAAACCTACTAACCCCAAAGTGCCAATTCGTGACGTTCATTTCAACAAAGCCTTCAGTTATTTCTAACCCCGATCGGTCCTCAGCCACAGCATCCGCACCGAGAACATGAATTTTCTTTCCAACTTTTTATCCAATCGTATTTCAAGTTTATAGTGTCTTATCTATTAGGCTGAGCGTCACCGAACCATTTCGATCATTACGTTGATTTTTTTTTAATTGAAAAACACAAAACAAAAACATGGATATGGTTGAAATTGTTTGGACAATCAGCTTAACGATCATTTTTACGGAATATGAATATTAAATTTTCCTCAGTGTGCTCTCTTTCGTTCTCGTTATTTCCCTTCCACTTTCTCTCTTTTCTTCTTCTCAACTCCGTGCAATTTATCAAGTTTATCAATTTTTTCCTCTTTTGTATTTATTTCAAAAAATATTTTCAGTGGTAATTCAATTTTTTTCTTTTATTTTGAAAAATTGCATTTTTTCATTTGATTTTAAAACATTCAATTTTTTATTTTATTTTTTTTTAATTTAAATTTTGTATTTTGATTTTTAAAAATTAATTTCTTTAAAAATTTAATGAAGGTCGAAAAAAAAATACCACCTCGTGGCTTTTTTCGAGTCTCGTTGTCATTTTTTTTTTCCACCTTTTTCTGTGTCGATCTCGAATACATATTTTTTATCTTGTAGTGATCTCCTTGTTCTCGTTCTTATTGTTATCGTAAACCTCAACATACATATGTGATTGTGTGCTTCTCGGCTCTCCCCCATGGAAAAACGTTGAAACCCCAAAAAAACAATGTTCATTGTGTTAATGAAAATTAAATAAATTTTGTCATTGTCTATGAAAAAAAAAAAAAAAAAAAATGTGAAAAATTTTTGGAAATATTTAGGAAAAATTTCAAAATTTTTTTCATTCCTTTTGGATTTTATGGGAGGTCCTTTTTCCATGGGGGTCTCTCTCGGGGCTCGGCGGAAGCGACTCGCGTGCGATCGGGGAATTATCACTAACCAATTTCTAACACACTTGGCTTAACAACACACATTGATGATATTGGGCCCTCGTACCAAATGTAAAAAAAAATCACACTTTTTATTTTTTTCATTCTTTTACTACGACCTCCACTTTCTCATGCAACGGTCCCAGCAAAATTGCATTTTTATGCAGAAAATGAAATTTTTCATATTTATGGATAAAAAAACAAATCAACAAATTTTATTTCACTTCTGAAATGAAAAATTTGTTGCAAAATATCGATATTTTGTTGGATACGTTCGACCAAACGTTTTTTATGTAAAATCACAAAAATGTTCACATTGCAGCGCGAAATTTTGAAGAAAGTTTCTTCGAGAAGTAAATATTTGTCATCTCAATCGTAAATTTTGCTGACAGTTTCGTTATAAATGAAAAATATTGTGAAAATAACGAAAATTTTGAAATTATCAAAAAATATTTAGGCTTTTTTCAATAAATTTTATTTTCAGTGAACGAATAAATTTTTTTATTACTGTCGACGATATTTTATTATTTTACAATATTTTATTATCGTCGACATTATTTTCTATTCAAAATTTAGGTTGACGAGACACCAGCTGAGTCATTCTTAAGTAACACTTTGAATGAGTCAATTTGGCGAACGATGCACCAGTCTCTATAAATCTGCAAAAATAATTCAACCCAATATCTTCAATTCACTGATCAACTCTCCTTTGTCTCGTTTTATTTGTTGGCCTTAATTGGCGAAAATGACTAATTACGATAATTAATCAATGCTCCATCTCCTGAAAACTTTTCTTCATTTTTATACATCCCATTGCGCCATCCCGCTCTACGCAGCTGACCATAACACGCTGAAACTTTTTTAAGTTGTGAAATTACGTAAAAAATTGCGCTGATTTTTTCAAGGCTTCAATTTTTTTTTTTTTTTTTTTTTTTTTTTTTTTTTTTTTTTTTTTTTTTTTTTTTTTTTTTTTTTTTTCTTTTTTTGTTTTTTTTTTTGAGAGCCGGGCCATCGCCAAGGCTCCCGATGGTCAGGGATGCCCTCGTTGTGGCGGATTTGTTTACGCCGCGGAGCAGATGCTCGCCAGAGGAAGGGTGAGTTCTATTCCAATTATTTATGGGAAACGATGAAAAGCATTTCCGACGATTGTCACATTGAGATCGATCAATAGATCGCGATAAAAAAATTGCAGGAGAACATTTTTTTTTCTCACTCGTATTTTTGATGGACGGAAAAAAAATTTCAATTTTTTTTTTTCCTTACCAAGACGAAGATGCTCGCGGTAAAGTCTCTTTCGGTAAAAATCAAAAGCCAAAAACTCTGTCGAGGAGATAAAAAAGTTTGAAAATAATTTCGAAAAATCAGGTTTTTGCTTGAAAAAGTTTCGGACTCTTTTTTGATCCCTCCGTGGTCAGGGTCTCGTCTTGAAATAGTGTCAAAAACATCATCATTAACATTCGAACGAATTCGTAACCTGAAATCTGAGAATATTTTCAGAATTTCGATTTCCGTTCCAAATTCATTTTTGGGATGACGAAATAGAAGTTTCGGTGGCTAGGGACTGTGTAAAGAGGACAAGGATGAGGGTGAAACATTTTCAAGGTGATTACGAAGTCGTAAAGCAGGGAAAAGTTTTTGTTGGCTTTGGTGGTTACCCAAAATTTTGAATACCAAGACGTCGCTCTAGTTTGATGTCCGAAAATTGTTGTTTCTTTTTTTCATTCTTAAATTTTTTTTTTTCATTTTTTTCTTTTTATTTTTATTTTTTTTCATTTTCTTGTGTCTATTTGTGGAGTCGTTGCCAAGAGTGAGAGGATCGCGACCCCCCAGAGAGAGAGAGAGAGAGAGAGAGTGAGAGCGAGAGAGCAAACACTTAGTGGAGTATTAAACTAAAGATAGAGAGAGACTCGTACGTTTACGAAATGCAAGCGCAGGGACGCCGATGAAAATCGGAGGATGCAGAGTCGAGGGCCAAAAACGTCTATTTAATCGAGTGACTTTAATTACTGTTTTCCACATCAGATTCACCAATCGAATTACACGAATTCGGGAGAACAAGACTGATCGAAAAATTGGTATGCACATGTTTCGATTTCGATAACTTGATCAGGTTGCCTCGTTTCTCGATCAGCGACCCTTGAAATTCGATCTAAAATTAGGGAAATGTGGATTTTCTTCGAATCGAAAAATCTGGTCTCTCCGTCGACGCGATCACCATTTCCAAAAGAAAAAAAAATGACAATCTGATTTGCACACAAAAATCATTTACGACTGAGACACCGGATAATTATCAGATCAATCTTTCCTAATTATTAATTGATTCCCGCACGGAGAAAAAAAAAAAGTTTATTGAAAAATAATAAAAGAGAATATTTTTTAGGAATTTCTTCGTATTTCTTATTCAAAGACAAAAAATTACTTTCCGAAGAAATTTTCTTCACTACTTCGCGCTGCAATGACTTAATTTTTGTGATTTTTCAAAAAGAAAAACGTTCAGTCGAACGAATCCAACAAAATATCGATCTTTTCCAACAAATATTTCTTATAAACACAGTTTTCTCGATAAAAAAGGAAAAAATCATATAATAATGGCTCTCAACGTCGATAAAAATATCAAAACGTTGTAAACTCGCTGATACGATTTTTCAAAACAAACAAACAAAAAATCTTTCTCAAATGCAGTTTTGCTCGTGACAATGATCGTGACAAGGATATGCTTTTGGTCCGACCTACAATTTCGTAGTAACGATTTTCCTCAATGAGAACAATTGAGAGTTTCGTGACCTCGAGGACGAAAAAAAAAACACACACACACACTAAAATTGAAAAAAAAAATAAACAAAAAAAATATTACGAGTAAAATTTCGAGCGCGTACGAGAATAAAAAATACAATTAATGAGTATTCGTAATCGGAGGCCGTTGACGTCACCGCTCGTTCTTGTGATTAGGGCTACCATAAGGCATGCTTCAAGTGCAAACTTTGTCATCGGACACTGGACTCCACGCTTCATTGCGATGGTCCGGATCGCGATATTTACTGTCGAGGTATCTTTCGCCATCAAAAAAATGCCCGTTGAGTTTTTTTTTCTTACAATTATACTTTTTACTCAGTGTACACGTCATTCAGTATTTTTTCGCCCCGACCCTAAGTGTCTAGTGTTCCGGTGAATTCCAAAAATAAAAAGAAGGAAAAAAATTGCAATAAAAAAAAAAAAAAATTTCGTAATTTTTTTTTTTTTATTAAAAAAAAAAAAAAAATTCTAAAACACGTCTATAGAATTATTGTGATTGACAATTTTCTGTTTTTATCGTTACACGTGGCCCTTAAGAACCGTCAGAATTTTTATAAATGAGTGAAATTTCTTTGGTCTCGATCTCAGCGAATTACATCGACAATAATTTTGCTCATTTCTTCGTACTCGTTACACGTTATCATTTTTAATGCAACTTTATTATTTATTTGTATTTTTCCAAACGTCACTAACAGTCGCCTCTTTGTGTTTTTTTTTCCATCCCATCGTCGTCATCGCTTGTCTCGATCCTCCTCGTCCATAAATCCGTACAGACATTCCACAAGGAATGCTTCAAGTGTGGCAAGTGCTCGAAACGATTAGACTCTGTCAACTGCTGCGAAGGCCCGGACAAGGATATTTATTGCAAAGGTAATGTCTCGCCTCCTCTCTGATTCTTTGATGCAAGAAAAAACTGCAGTTATGATACGATTTTTTCGGCCAATCAGTCATTGGCCAAAATCAAAAATTTAATTAAATGATTATTTGTTTGAAAAAAAATAAAAAATAAAAATTGTATCGTCCCTCGTGGCGAATTGACCTTATCGAGTTAATCGTGTTTCGTGACGAACCATACGATTTTTTTTGCCAATTAGTCATTGGCCAAAATTAAAAAAAAAAAAAAAATGAAAATTTTGAAAAAAAAAATTAAAATCGATCTCGTGGCAAATTTACGTTATCAAGCTGATCGTGTTTCGTGACGAACCGTACGATTTTTTTTCCCAATCGGTCATTGGCCAAAAAAAAAAAAAAAAATTGAATCAAAATTTTAAGAGAAAAAAAGAAAATAATAAAAATCGTATAGTATCTCGTGGTGAATTGGCCTCATCGAGTCAATCGTGTTTCGTGACGACACACGCTAATGGGTATTCTCTTCAGTATGCTACGCAAAGGCGTTCGGTCCAAAAGGCTATGGCTACGGCCAGGGCGGTGGTGCCTTGCAGAGCGACTGCTACGCCAACGGGTGGGTCTTTCCTCCAGTAATCCTGAACTAAATAAAAAAAATCGCTCAATATTCCGAAGAAAAAAGAATTATTGAAAAAAAAAAAGAAAAAAATTTAAATAAATTTTTTTTTTCAAATCTTAACTGCAAATCGATTCATCAAAATGACCAAAAAAGTCACTTAATGGACCAACCAATCCGGGGGAAAAATAATTGCAATGAAAAAGTTTGAGTCGATTTAAATTTCGAGCATAAAATAAAAGAAATTGGAAAAAATGACACGACGTTTTCTCAACGAAATAAATCTTTTTTCCGGATGCTAAATTCTCATGGCCTTTTTGTTTGGAAATAATGATTATTATTCCCAATCTTACCCTCTCGTCACACACTCCGATTTCTTAGTCTATCCGCTTAAAATGTAGACAAATATAAAAAAGAGAAAAAAAACTCAATAGGGCTTTTACGAGATTAAGATTGCTGGCCTGGCTCCTCCGGCTTCTCCACGCTCAATCACAATATTATAAACGCTATGCCAATTGCTTATCTGCCTTAACAGCTTGCTATCCGAAGAAATTTGGTCCGCGAGGCATTGGCCACGCCGGCTTAATGTTCATCGGCCTCCAGTGCGATATTGAGGACGAGGGGTACGCTCCCTAAAACAAAACCAAACGAAAAAAATCTCCCTTCCTCTATGTACTCGTGTCTCATAACAATCTAGTACGTTTTTCTTCAATCTAAACAATTTTTAATGCTTGTCACTTACACGGTATACCTATATCTATTTGAATCCTATGCTCATGCATGTAAACTCTGGTGTTCAATAACTCGAAAAAATCCTTCAAAATTTGTATTTTTATATTTGGTACTAAAGAGTATGCTCACCAAATTTCATCCAATTCTATTCATCTCGAATTTCCCTATTCAACATGGCAACATTGTTGTGTGTAGCCACCCTCCTTAAGGGGGTGTAAATAATTATATTTTCAATATTTATTCAAATATTTATTCGAATATTTATTCAAATATTTATTTAAATATTCATTCGAATATTTAATCGAATATTTATTGAAATATTTAGCCAACGATCTATTCAAATATTTTTTTCAAATATTCATTCAAAGATTTAATAAAATATTTATGCAAATATTTACTCAAATATTCAATATCAAAGAGTATGCTCACGAAATTTCATCAAATTCAAATAATTTCCAATTTTCCTATTTCTTTAACATGGCAATATTTTGGTGTGTAGCCATCTTTCCTAATTTTCATGTTTTCCAAAGTTGTGGAAATATCTCTCCCCAGAGAGAATAATGAGATTGCAGTGAGGATTGTGTTGTGGTGTCTCTCGATCTTGAGCCTGTTTTTTTGTTCTTTTTTATTTTAGAATTCTTGCGTTTTAACGAAACGTTGTTTTTTTTTGTTCTCGTCCATTTTTCCTTCATCGTTTTGAATTAAGATTGCTCAAGGAGAGAGATGCAAGTGATTGATAGATTTCGTTTGTTTAAATATGAAAAGTGATGCCGCCCCTCGAACGACGGTTGTCGACACTGCCAAAATTCAAGCACCCCCGGGCAAGGGTTGCCCTCGTTGTGGTGGTGTAGTTTTTGCTGCGGAGCAAGTTCTCGCCAAGGCTCGTGAATGGCACAGGAAATGCTTCAAGTGCAAGGACTGCACAAAGACTCTAGACTCGATAATCGCTTGTGACGGCCCGGACAAGGACGTTTACTGCAAAACTTGTTACGGCAAAAAATGGGGTCCTCATGGTTATGGATTTGCCTGTGGATCTGGATTCCTCCAGACCGATGGCTTGACGTAAGTTCCTCGAAAATTCACAGCCAAACAATCGCGTTTTAATTTTAATTTATTTTTTAATTTAAAATTTTTTTATTTTTGTTTTTTTTGTTTTTCATTTTTTCATTTTTTTTTATGCAATTGTGATATTTTTTATTATTCGAATATTTCGAGTGAGATTTTTTGGATTTCTTGTTCCCTTAGATAAACGTCATGTATGGTCCCTTTGGGTTTGAAAAATCGAAAGATACGTTGAAAAATATTCGGCTCCTCCGGGTCAATTTGACCCAGTGTGTATTTGCCAGAATAAAATAAGTTAAAAAGAAAATGGTACATCATAAAATAATAATTGGAAATATTTATTCAAGATTTTTCCTCAAGTCCCGATTTTTGCACTCGATTTTTCGAGAGTTTTGATTTTTGTGTTTATATTTGCACGATCGGATCAGTGAGGAAGAGATCGCGGCATCAAGGCCGTTCTACAATCCCGACACTACCTCAATCAAGGCCCCACAAGGCCAGGGCTGCCCACGTTGCGGTGGCATGGTATTCGCTGCCGAACAACAGCTCGCTAAGGGCACCATGTGGCACAAGAAATGCTTCAACTGTGCCGAGTGCCATAGACCATTGGACTCGATGCTGGCTTGCGATGGCCCTGACAAAGAAATACACTGTCGCGCCTGCTACGGAAAACTTTTCGGGCCAAAAGGCTTTGGTTTTGGTCATACCCCGACCTTGGTCTCAACCAACGGAGACCAAGCACCCTCGTAGTGAGTGTTTTTTTTTCCTATTTTATCCTGTCACGATCTCCTGAAAGCAGAAAAAAAAAATTGAAAAAAAAAATGATTTTTTTTTTTTCCGGCTTGAGATCGTTTTGGGCTTTTCAAAGCAATTTTTTTCACTTCTCCGTATTCCTGCTCGTGTCAGCTTACGTATTGCTCCAATAGTTTGCACTTTCCTGAGCTTTTTTCCGTTTAAAACCTTCCTCAGGTTCGACGATTTTGAAAAACTAAACGATTTTTGAAAATTATACGATTTTTAAAAATTATACAATTTTCAAACATTAAACAATTTTTATAAAATATGCGATTTTTAATAATTAAATGATTTTTTAAAATTCAACGATTTTCAGATTTGACATGATTTTAGTATTTTTAGTTTCTTGGTGATTCGAATGGCGAATAAATTTTAGATTCGTTATGATTGTAAAATTTGACCGGGCGTGATTATAGTCGAAACTGAAAATTTTTGTTGTTTTCCAAAGACGTAAATATTTGGAGTCGCGTTCATCAAAATAAGTAGAAAAATAATTATTCCAATTATAATTTCCAATAAATTTTAAATCTATTGGCCAATTCCCAATAAATTTTCAATTTATTGGCCAATGACCAATAAATTTTTCATTCATTTCCGAAAATTCGATTCCAAGCGGACTTTCAAAAATATTTCGATCTGCAATGACCCAATTTTTGGGATTAAAAAAAAAAAGCGTTGAATCGAACGTATCGAACGAAATATTCATTTTTTCCAACAAAAATTTTTTTTTCTTTTCATCGAAAAGCATAAAAAATTGATTGAAAATATATTTTCAGCATCGACGTATCGCCGGAGCTTGGAACGAAAAGAAACGACGGAAACGGTTGTTCCCGTTGTGGTTATCCGGTGTACGCAGCAGAGCAGATGATCTCGAAGAATCGAGTGTGGCACAAGCGTTGTTTCAGTTGTGGATCTTGTCACCGTTCGTTGGACTCGACGAATTTGAACGACGCGCCAGACGGTGAGATTTACTGTCGTGGTTGTTACGGAAGAAACTTTGGACCACGGGGAGTAGGATTTGGAATGGGTGCGGGAACGTTGACGATGGCTTAGACGAATGGAAATGTCCTTTGAATCCTGCCCAGAATGCGACTCCCTCGATCCTTTGCATTAAACCGCGGCAATTATTTAAAATTAATAATAATAATATTAATAAAAATAATGTTAATAATAAAAGATCATGAATGAACAAAGTAAAGTCTCAGGAGTTCGAAGAAACGAGGCATCTTCGTGTTGAGAAAAAAAAACAACGAAAATAAAAGGCAAAAAAAAAAACAAAAAAAACAAAAAAAAAACAAAAATCGCGCCACAAACGTTACGAATGAATAAAAAAAAAAAGCAAACACCGATCACGCAATCTGACGAACTAAAATAATAACCAAAACACTCGCTGCACCGCGACTATATTTCGAGCGAGACGAACGGCCATTGCTTCGATGCGAGAATTTAAAAAATCGAAGGAAAATTGTGACGATTTTGGAAAAAATGAAAAAAATCGCTTTCAATGAAAAAAAATCGCCAATTACGATAACGAAAAACCTCGCAAGATTAATCGCGTGTTAATTTGCAGATTCTGAAAATAATTTTTTCTTTTTCTTTTTTTTTTAAATTAGAGCGCTATCGTAGATTTTGACGAATAAGATTTGCAAAGAACACGCTTTATCTGATAAAAAACGGAATGGAAAAAAAAAAAAATGACGAACGAACCGTCCACGCCGTCGGTGACGAAGTTTCTTCTTTTCTTTTCCTTTTTTGTTCCATTATTATGATCGAACATCATCTTCGGCGTTGAAATAAACGTCCCAGGAGCCAATTCCCTCTGAAGGCCTCAAGGTCACGGGGCTCTTGGTGCAAATGCGCTTTTTGTCCTCGCGATTTTCCGCAGTCCTTTCAATTTCGTAAGAAAAAAAAAAAAAATGACGAGAAAAACGATAAAAATGGTAACGAAAAATGGAGGATCTCGAAAATCGCGAGGATCTGGTCACCGAGACTCCGAGACATCCGAGAGCAAGCAATCCGGGGCTAAGGGCTCGTCGAATGGACGAAAGTGGAATACGAATAATCGATAAGCACGAGGAATTCCAGTCTCGGGGAGATTTTCCTACGAATAACGAAAAAATTGATAAAAAATTGTAAAAACAAAAAGAAAAAAAAAAAAAAGAAATCAATGGGGACCTCTCAAGCCAAAACGATCGAAGATTATCCAGCCTCGAATAAAGATGCACATTATTTTGAATAATATCGAAATAATTAAGATTTAAGGTTACGATAAGAAGACAAAAAATATTATCCAGCCAAAACCATCCCCCTCTCCCATCTGCTGTAATAAATAAAAAATTCTCACAATTCTGTGGCTTCTCCTTCTTCTCCCAAGAACGAGAAACCACCGTCACGATTTTCGCACAAAAATCAATTCACAAATAAACGAACATCGAGATATGTACACAAATAAATAATAAAATAAATAAAACATCGACGCATTGTCATGTCGTTAACGATCGATTATTTAGGACGACCACTGAGATGGAATTATTTTCAATAAATATACGTTTTAAAAAGTCCATCCGCACTGTGTTATTTTTTATCGATCCCAAAAGCAAGGCCTAAGCTGAATCGATCGTTTCGAAAGAGTCTAGAGAGTCTCGATTCTTCAGTAGACTGAGAAAATACATTTTTTCATACCCAAACTAAATTTGTGTTGATTCAACAAATCCTCAGGCCATGGACGACGAAATTAATATTTTCTTCATTTTACAATACAATTCAGTTATTTCAGCTGCCCAAAAATATAAAACCCATCACTTCCAACTCACATGTAAAAAACAATTTTCGTAGAAAAATTTCGTAAAAAAAAAGAAAAAAATGGTAAAAAAAAAAGTGACAAAATGGAACGACGAAGAATGCACACGTTTGAGAGGGTGACGTTAATAAATAATAACGATTTTCGTGTGGAACACGATTTTCGTAAAAAAATTTTGTAGAAAAAAAAAATATCGTATTTTAAAAATGGAACGACGAAAAATGCTCACGTTTGAGAGGCTGGCGTTAATAAATAATAACAATTTTTGTGTAAAACACTGATTTCATATATTTCATAGCAACAACTGTACAATTTTTTTCTTTTCCAGTCACACATAATGATATATTAATTGGTAGAAGAATCGAGTTCTTTTTTTCGTCATTTAGATCATGGCTTATGTACGAATTAGTGCAGGGGCGATGTGAGGGGCGGTTGGGGGTTGGCGAGGGGGGAGGGAAGGGAATTCGTCGCTTCACAGTCTGGAACCACTAAGATACGTTTGCACTATACATTTTTTTCTATAATTCGACGGTTGCTCGTGTCCTAGAATGTTCTCGTCACCCTCAACGCTTTTACACATACCCGACGGGCTTGGGTGACGAGAAACGAAGAAAAAAATGTTTATTTTCTTCTTTAAACACTGGAACTGCTTCCGAACACTGGACGCTCACGTTTTTTCATTAATATCTCGATTTCGGAGTCTTTGGGCACGTTTTTTACACGCGATTGCACCGGAAATACTTCCGACGGACGGAGGCTGCGGTCGCAATTGAGAACTCAATCAAATTTCCTCGGTTATTTAACGATTTTGCTTATTCGGAATAAAAAAAATAGGAATAGGGCTCCGTATGGAATTTCTTGGCTTCGGGTATTGGTTGCCGAATATTGAACGAACGTGGAAAGTAAAATTTTGATACTGGAAAGAAAATTTTGTTGGAAAAGATGAATATTTTTTTGGAAACGTTCGACTAAACAATTTTTTTTGAAAAATCCCAAAAATTTAGTCATTGCGACGCGGAATGTTGAAGAAAGTTTATTCGAAAAGTAAATTTTTATCATTCCTATCGTAAATTTATCTGACAGCTTCGTTAGCAATGAAAAATATTGTCAAAATAACGAAAATTTTGAAATCATGAAAAAAATATTTAGTTCACCGTTTTCAACAAAATATCCACGTTTTTTGACTACATTTTATTTCCAGTGAAAAAATAACAACGAGGTTCATCGAAAAAATCATTTTTTTTTGTCAAATTTTTCATAATTGAGTTCTCAATTTTACTGAAGTAGTTTTTCAACTCATTCATGTCGTTCAGGCAGTTCTGCCGAAAAAGATAATTCTTTTTTCTATGTACAAGATCGATAAATTATTTTCTCATGGTTGCGATCGATCGATCGTGAAATGGCTCGAAGTTCCTAAAATTGATCTCTCTCGACCAATGAGAAAAAAAAGAGCATTTTGTATGCAATTTTGAAAATTGCATTAAAAACTCAAAGTTTTTCGCTAACTTTTGTGGATTAGTACAAGTTAGCGGTTTTCAAGGGCAAAGGGTCGAGCAGATACGGTGGCAAAGTGGTGGTGAATGGTCTGGGACTGCACGAACCCCAACCCCCGATGTTTGCCCGTCCGTTTGGCGAGTTTCCATCATGGTGACCGTCCCCACTCAGCTTGGCGTTCAAAAGATTAGGATTCGTCATTGGCTTGACCTCCGAATTGGAGGGATGATTGCTCGACGCGCTGTTTGGTGTCGCAGGACTTCTCGGTGATCGACCCTCCGCCTTAACGTTCGCTGACACCGGACTCGAAGCTCCGCTCTCCACCCCCACTCCACCGTTCCCACCCCCTTGTTGACCGTTCGATTTCTGCTGGGCAAGACGCTCTTGCTTACGAAATTTTGCCCTTCTGTTCTGGAACCAGACCTGAAATACGACCAAACGAAAAAAAACCATTTCAGCCAAGTCTTTTATTTTATTTTTTCACATTTAATTTACCATTTTTATATTTTTATTTATTATTTACGAGTAAAAAAATAAAACACACAATTTTTCGAGTTTTTTTGGGTCTTTTTGACCCAGAGTTATTTATTGGCTTGCTTGGGGTTTTGCTCATATGTTCTGGAACTTTTCGTCTTCTCAATCGCAAATTTTATGTTTTTTAAAAATTTTCTAGTGACAGAAAAAAAATATACGATCGATCATTCGAATTTTTCTGGGTCATTTTGACCCAGGCATTTGCAATTCTCCCGGTAATGGAATAAAATCGAAATACATAGGCTCTCGATAATGGAATTCCTGGAGCTCTAGTCCAGCAACATAAAAGTAGAGATAAACTGATCCAGAGCACGTGCGGACGTGCGTTAGCAGGTTCATCGTCGATTCGAATAAAGTTTATTTCGTGCGTGGTACAATTTTTGTTTTATCATTCCTGGTTGCTCGTCAATCAGTCAATTTATATCAGTTCATCGTTCATTCTCGGAGCAATCTCGGCAGTAGCCAGGAGGAAGCTTCACATACGCTTGTTTAAGCCAAACTGAAACCTTTTTCTCTCATCGTTGTGAAAGCGTGCAGGGAAAATGTGGAATGGCTCTCTTTCTCCCTCGCTCTTTACTGCTCCATCTCTTCGGTGTGTGTGTGTACGAACGAGATGGGAGGAATGAGGAACGAACGAAGCGTACCGAACACCCAAGCATTGCAACGTAATTGGCTCTAGTTTGGGGCAAATGAAATATTTAACGAATAAAACAAACGAGAGCGACGGTGACCTGCATGTTAAAGTAGCGGATTTATTTTCCCGGGCGCGTTTGTCCGCACGATGCATGGCGAGAGGAACAGAGATAAATGGAAAGAAAAAAGGAAAAAGGATGTTGGTAGAGTCCAGAGTTTTCAACCGTCAGAGGGCGTTGTGTGCTTTGGGCGACGAAGAGCGTTGCATTCACGTGGGTGGGAAGGTGAGTTTTCAACGGTTTTCAATGTCCACCAATCTATGACTGTATCTGCGAAAAACCGAGAGGCAGGAACAAAAGCGTTTGCGATTGAAATTCCACGAGATGCGCCTTTATGGATCAGAACATTTTATTTTTATGGCCAACGTCTGCTTCTCTTTATCTGGTCTTTCACTTTTTGACACTGCCATATACAGCCTTTTCCACCCCAAGGAGTCACTCGGGGAAAGGAAATTCGAGTCGAAAAATTGAAACCTGCTCTTGATCCTGTTTCGTGAAGTTCTATGGGGTTTACCATGGATACGCTTAGAGATAGAGTAAAAGTGCATGGAAGTAATTTGGTAGGGCACCGAATTCTCTTAAAAAAAAGTTATGTACTTTGATCTCGTATTTTCAGTATTTTAGCCTTGAGAAACAATCGGAAAAAAAAAAAAAATACGCAGATCGTGGATATCAGTTCCGTTTTCCAACCGACTTTCAGGGCCAAAATACTGAGAATAGAAAATTATGGCCAGCAACTTTTCCCTAGAAAATTTCGTGCTTTTTCATAATGGTCCTTAGCATTTTTGCTCTATCTCTAACCGTTTTCGTAGCGTAAGTGTAACAGGTTCCATCGTCGTCAATTTTCACGATCAATCAATTTATATCAGAAAAGAAGCGAATTGTAGGAACTTCCCGACACTTTTCAACTTGGAATGTGTTTCCAGAGTTCAATTTGGCAAAACAACCATCTATTCTAGAGCACCATATATGCTAAATACCTTCCAATCCATAGATTCAACTACTAAATGCGGAAAGTTTACTCTTCGTGACTGGTAATACATGTTTATGTAGATAGAGATATCCGTAGAGAGTTGAACACGTAGAACCAGTACACAAAAGTGTTTGTGTACACACAAGTGTAAAACAGTGGCATACGAGGACAAAAAACAGGGTTGATGCCCGACTGGAAAGGGTGACGCGGAACACCATGACGAACTTGATTGCCCTTTCCGGACAGCAAACACAGGACTATTGGATTTTTATAAGCTCACTAAATCCACTACGGGGTGACAACTGGGACGAACTCTGGTTGCTTTTTTTTTTTACAGCAATTCAAGCGGGTCCTCTGTTTGTCATAGATGATTTTTCAAATCAAGGCGTGCTTGGCGAATGAATAATTTCCAAACCTGACCCTATGGTAGTCAAAATTCATTTCCAACCAGAGTATTTCTACCTCCAGATTTATTTCATTGCAATGCAGGGTGGTCAGCACGTTCCATTGTCATGCAGAATCTTGCTCTGAAATTCCTCGTTGTAAAAAAGTCACATCGACATCCCTAACTGGATAAAATAAAAAAACATCCACAATTTGACATGCTTTTTTCGGATACAGAAGTTTTCTTATAGAATTTCCCATCGCTGATTGAACCGTCGGCAACAAATTTTTGGGAAAATATCGATTATTTTTCGAAAAGTTTCGCGGTAATTATGCCCTTCGAAAAATTTGTAACATCTGTACCTTGGAAATGAACAGATTCGTGGATAATGTGATGAAAATTGGCTGAGGACTGTGAAAATATATTTTCCCTGCATTCAACACGATTCCAATTATCCAGTCATTTTTCTCCAAGCATAGAAATTCCCAATGTGATAAAATTTGGTTCCCATTTCCCCATCGACTTTGATTCACCATCACTAAATTCTATTCGTCGTGTGAACGTGGCATTAGTTTCATCAGCGTTTACATCGATTAGCCCGAGCTGCTGATAGTGTAAATGACGTTAATCTTTATAAAAAAATGAACCTTGCACGGACGTGAGCATGTGGCATCTTATTTACACATTGAGACTATGAATCCTTAGTATTTGGGTAGGTCCTTTTTAACAATTGGTAGACACTTGTTATTGACGTTCATGGACTGGTCGAATAACGAGCCTAATATTCACCATGACACTTGGCTCGGTACCAAACCTCAACGACACTTTTGGGGTGGAACATGTGCTGGTGTTTGCACAGGAAGTATGAGAGGAGGGTGTTTAGGAGAGGGGGGCAAGCCACGCGTTCAAGAATAATCCGGACGATGGAGGGAGGAAAGAGCGAGAGAGGAATGAAACAGTAGCCCAGAAGAATGGACGAGAAGAACGAAGAGAGGAGACTGAGTTATGGCTTGAAAAATGTTGATCCACCAGAGCCAGGAATTTGATGGGGTGCGCCAATTCCAGGCGTTAATGTTGAACAAATACACTCGGATAAAGTAAAATGTAACAAGCAGGCTTGAGGATAAAGGAAGCAGGGGGCATTCTGCGTGTTTTGTGCAGCACCACATTGCCTGCTCGTCTGTCCCCCGTGACAGATGTCCCTTCGCCGCCGGATAAATATTTAATCGACGCTCTATACAAACTCCTCCTCTATTCTTTTCTTACTTTTTGACCTGACACACGATAAAACTGACTCTCCTGCCTCCACATCCTTGGAATAAATGACGAGGTGTAAAAAATCATGCTAAATGTGAATCCATCTTGACATGACGTGACGATCCTTACACCTGCGCAATTTTGAAGTTACGCGGAATTACGAAAATAAGATCTAAATTACTGGATCCCTCGTGGAATGTCTGTCGTAGAGAGAAACCTGCTAGAGCCACGTGACGAAAATGAATTTTTCCCTCCGACTGTCCAACAGGTCCTTTTCAGGAAACCTTTTTCTTTAACAGGAGAAGAAATTTTTGTTGGAAAAGATGGATATTTTGTTGGACACGTTCGACTAAACTTTTTTTTTCAAAAATCCCAAAAACTTAGTGATTGCATCGCCAAATATTGAAGAAAGTTTCTTCCGAAAGTAAATTTTTGTCATCCCAATCGTAAATTTTGCTGACAGTTCCGTTGTAAATGAAAAATATTGTGAAAATAATGAAAATTTTGAAATCATCAAAAAATATTTAGTTTACCGTTTTCAACAAAATATCCACGTTTTTCGACTAAATCTCATTTTCAGGGTATTCCATGGCTTCCGGTCACAATATCCTACAATATGCAACAATGGGAATCCATGGAAAATGAACCCCATTGATATTCCAAATCAAGGAACAAGGAAGAGTTTCCTGAAAGGATCATTAGTACCTAGTCGGTCATGCGCATGGGCCAGAAACCATGGAATTTAGTTTATGGTGGCACAAAAACGCCCTTGGAGTTTAACAACATCGGAAAACACATGCCCACGTAGTGCCAGTTTGTGGTCCTTCAGCATCAGCATTAAGACTACATAAATTCTACGAACATGGAGCAACCGAAAGAATGGACAAACAAAGCAAACACCATAACATCTGTGACTGCCCGTATTTCGAAGAGCATCCACTACTTCTAGTTCGATGCACTTTGCCTCCTCTTCTCCTTTCTTGCCACTATTTATCTCTCGTTTTCGCTGTGTATATAAGAGCAAGGTACATATGTACCGAGCCCTTAATACATAGAGAGGAAACGTTTTGAGAAACATTTATTTTTCTGCCCACTTTTCCACATTGGTATGCACGAGCCAGCTCGGAACTTGTTCCACGAGGGAAGGGTTCGTTTTTTTCCAGACCGAACGATTTTGTTAGGGCCTTGGGCGATGTGCCATGTACACGTTGCAATTCCAACTCTGTGATTTCCTGTGCAAACTATCATCTCACGTTTCTCATCCATGCATTCGATTGCTCTCGAGATTTAATCCATTCAAGGAGAAATTCTGATTGAAGCGAAAATCAAAAGGGCATTGGAAATTATTCCAAGTCCTGGATGGCCTGGGGGTTTCTCTGTTTTGACGAAAAAATTATGGACGCCACGAGGCTCAATGAAAATGAAAATTAATGGGGGGGGGGGTGAGATTTACGAAAGAAAATGAGGGAAAGCCGGAGATCCTTGGCCATTCGATGGCTTTGCAAATTAGAATAAAATTTTGACGAAAAACGTCGATATTTTGTTGAAAACTGGAACCCAAATATTTTTTGATAATTTCATAATTTTCGTTGTTTTCACAATATTTTTCATTCCTAACGAAACTATCAGCAAAATTAACGGTTGGAATGACAAAAATTTACTTTTCGAAGAAACTTTATTCAATATTTTGCGCTGCAATGACTAAATTTTTGGGATTTAAAAAAAAAACGTTTAGTCGAACGTATCCAACAAAATTTTCTTTTCAATGAAGGAAATTGCAAGTCTCTCGTTGTTTTTCTCGTGAATAAATTAAAGTTGGAAATTGCTAAGGTCGTTTACGAATTACTGTTGAAATGTGCAGGGCCAGAGTGTCTGGCAGGGAATTTCGATAACGATAAGTGGATGCCAAGTGTCGTGGACAAAAGAGAGCAATAGGAGTCTCGTTAAGGGTGGGTGGAACGTTGCTGGACCAGCAGAGGGGGGATGATCTGGCTAAGTTGTTCGGAGAGAGAGCTAATTAAAAGGATGGAGCCGATGAAGGAGAGAGATGGATTTCTTCAAGGGTGAGTTTGCAGCAGCGACAATCGGACTCGAGCAATTCAATTAGGAAGATAAATTTTCGGAGCGTCCCATCGGTACTCTGTCTCGTTGCTCAACAGCGAACGCGGAACAGAAAACTTTGCAACGTTTCTTTTGCTACTGACACAGAATCTACGCTGCAATAAGAAATCGTGATCTTTTCAATTTTTGACCCATTCGAGCGATTTCCATTCTCCCTGATCCCGAAATTCTACGAAATCGTTAATTGCATTGAGACGAAAAAATTTGTTCAACCAACAACATTGTAGCGAACAAATTATTTTTTATTCAATTTTGTTGGCCGAATCCGAAAATCGTTGATTTACGTTTTTGCAGCAATTTTAGCCATCTCCGCTAAATAAATGATCGTTTCTCCATGTATTCATAAATTTATTTTCATTCGATTTGAAATGAAAATCGGAAAGTTTGAAAAATAAATCAATAAATTTGCAGAATTGACGAAATTTTGAAAATTTTATGAAAATTTCGGAATCAACGATGCAAATTCCAGTCGCCAAATTCCGTTAATCAAACTTTAACAGATCCTCATTAAAATACATTGAGAAAAAAAATTGTTGGACGAATGAAACTGTAACGAACAAATTATTTCGGATTTAATTTTGTTGATTTAAAAAAAGTAATGTTGCGGTGAGCGCAAATGCAGTTTAGACAATAACTTGAGTAGTCAAAACAATCAATTTATCCTGATGCAGTCGTTTCGTTGGTTAAATACTTTTTCTCGTTTATTGTGACGAAATGAAGTGGTTCGAATAAAAAAATCAAGCTCTGATTGACTAAATGTTTCATTGATTTGAGAGATTGAAAAAAAAATACCGTACGTTCGGTTCAACAAAATTTTCAGTTGTATGAAGTGAATGATTGGTTTGATCAACTTTTGGTTAGTTGGGTGGGCAAATAGTGGGTTGAAAGAAGAAATAACTGAATTGTATTGTAAAATGAAAAAAATATTTATTTCGTCGTCCATGGCCGAGGAAAATTTCTCAACCCGAAATCCAGCATTTTCATAAAACGCAAATTTTGGCGAAATCATCAAGGACCTAATTTTTGAGTCTGACGCAGAATCGTAATGAATTAGTGTAATTAAAATCTGGAGATGCTGTCAATTGGAGGTGAGACAACGAAATGGCCTCGTGGAAGAGAAAACAAGATTCTAAAGAACTTGGTCGGCGAGATGGAGGAATTTTGCAGTTGAAAACTATTCGGGAGGGTAGGGAAGAAGCTGATGTTTGGTAGGACAGTTTTTAATCACTGTAAGTGGATCTACATGGAGCTGGTGCAATTACCAGGGAACACTGTTGGCTGGCTGGCATGGGACCCTTGTGTATCGGTCGATCCTCCCTTTCCTTTTTGCTCTCTTTATTCCCCTCGGCTCTCGCTCTTTCTTTTGGCAGGCCCGAACGAACCGGCACACCAAAAGCAGAGCAGTCGAAAGAGCAACCGAATGTTTTCCCCATTTCGCAGCCCTCCGACTCACTCGACGAGGCCGCACCCTCTCTCCTTCTCTCTCTCTCTCTCTCTCTCTCTCTCTCTCTCTCGATTTATTCATCTCTCTCTTATGTACAAAGAGCACACCGGATATTGTGAGAACGTTCACTACGCGCTGGCGTCGCTTTTTGTCGCGCTCTTTCATTGCTCGCTTCCTCTTTTTTATTCCGACTTTGCAATGGTCGTAGGAAAGGGCTGATTTTATTCACTTTCTTTTTTCTTTAGCTGCCTCTCCTTCTTCCTACTTTTTTCTCATTCCGGTCTCTTTTTATAATTTTCTTTTATTTCCTCTCTGTCTCTCGCTCTTTGAATCTCATTTTTCCTTCCTGCCTTTCGCTTCCGCAGTTCATACATCTCTGGACTTTTCTCCGGGTGTATTTTTCTCATTGTCCTTCCAGCTTTTTTTTTATGCCTCGGAATTCGTTTTTTTTTTTTTTCACGACGTACGCATCGCCTCCTGTACCTTCATTTCATTTTTTTTCCACTGCTTCGCGTAGACAAAGTCACGCGAAACATTCCCGGGATACACTGGAAATGGAATTTTGTTGAAGAACGGGGATATTTTGTTGAAAACGGTTAACTGAATATTTTTCGATAATTTCAAAATTTTCGTTATCTTGACAATATTTTTCATTTATAACGGAACTGACAGCAAAATTTACGATTGGGATGACAAAGATTAAATTTTCGAAGAAACTTTCTAATATGTCGCGCTGCAATAACAACATTTTTGTGATTTTTCCAAAAAAACGTTCAGTCGAACGTATCCAACAAAATATCGATCTTTCGCAACAAAATTTTCATAGATGGTTGCATTTTGACAGAAAAAGATTCGTTACCGAATGTTTTTTTGTCCATTTTGTATTTATTCCTCGGAGCCCATGCACGACTGGCATCTGACGAGAATGATTTGCAGTGCAGTATTGTGATTATTTAATCGAGATAATCGTTCGAGCGATAATTCAACGATTGCATTCGGATTTAGGCCGAATAAAACAATTTTTGTTTTCGACCATTTTAATTCAGCGTATTACAATGGTCTCACGTGTTAATCGTTTGTTCGGATGGAGATTAATATTTCATGGAGATTTTTCGCGTCAAGTGTATACACGAGGGTTGTTCACAGCCCAGGCACGCTTTCCCTTAATTGGATACAATGTATACGACGTAAGGGCTGTTCACGTGCAGCAGAACGCCACACTCGAGTCTGTAACTTATCCAATACGAGTGTAATAAAGCATCCGATCAGTGGTCACGAACCCTTGACCCCCTGCGTCGTCGTGTTGCCAGGCTCTACCAGACATCTAACATCACCATTAAGTACGTCTCTGTGTGCGTGCTTGTACCGGAGTATAGAAAAGATACAGAGGATCGAGCTGGTGGATGTTGCAGTTACCATCGAATTCCCATTGACGCGTGGCGAGAGGCACACGTTCCTTGTGCCACATAGACAACCAATTGAAATTCGTGACACAATATATATCTATATATAGAGAAGCTTTCGTATATAGTGAAAGATTAAAAGTGCGTGGATCTATAGGGTGTATTGCCAGGAACCTTATTTCCTGATAAATTTCCAAGTAGGACCACATTTGGCGCCGTAGAGTCCGCTCTGTCATCGAAAAGTAGAGGGGGAAAAAATTGTGCTCTTATAACGCACGTAGTTGGTGAACGGTTAGAGATAGAGCAAAAGTTGACTGGACCTTTTTTCTGGAGAATCAAATTTCCTACAATAAAGGTTACGACTATTATTTTCTGCTTTCAGTCTTTCGGGCTTGAGAGCGGCTACAAAGATGCCGCAGGTTCCTGTGAGGCATAGTTTCGCCGTTCATCTTTGATGGCTCCTCGGGACGAAGTTACTGGAGATAGGAAATTATGGCCGGGACCTTTTTTTCACGGAAATTGATGCTCTACAAAATTGGTCCTATTCATCTTCGTCCTATCACCAACCGTTTGGATGTCGTGCGCGCCTAAAGTTCAGGACTTCGTCAATTTTAATTGAAAATAACATCTCGTATAGGGACGCGTGATCTAAAAATATCATGTGACTCTGATTCTAAGCATTCCTTCGTGGATTTCAAGTTCCAATATCAACTAGCTGTCCTAGGACACCCTGTATATTCGTGTGTCCATAATTTCGTAATTTCCCTCCGTGCATTACAATTCCATTTCAATCCAACGACCTCCACAGCGACGAGCTCGGGCTGCATAATCGAAATAATGTCTGACGACTGTGCAGCATCTGGATATTCCATTGAAAATGCAGATTATGGATTTTAAAGCACATGCATTCGCTGCGATTTATCACATTTTTACGAGCATACGATTTCTCATGATTAATTGGTCTCACGAGAATTAAGTGGATATTTTCATCTGTGACTTTCAATTAATAAATTAAAAACTTGACATCCATTGGATCTCTGGTCATCCGAGTCTCTCCTTGATTCTCGACCCAAATACAAAAATAATTCACGAAAAAGGTGACAAAATATCGTAGAAATGACGATTCTCGTAATTTGTTTAACGTCTCTAAAATTTTCGTGATATCTCATGAAAAACGTGACAGTTAATGAATAAGGATCGGGTCTGAATTGACGCAAAATTTAAATGAGGCGATTGGGAAAACGAATGAACACTAAAAAGAAAATTTGGTTGGAAAAGATCGATATTTTTTTCTCAAATCCCAAAAATGTAGTCATTGCATCGCGAAATATTGAATAAAGTTTCTTCAAAAAGTAAATTTTCGTCATCCTAATCGTAAAGTTCGCTGGCAGTTTCGTTATAAATGGAAAATATTGTCAAAATAACGAAAATTTTGAAATTATGAAAAAATAATTAGTTCACCGTTTTCAACAAAATATCGACGTTTTTTGCCAAAATTTCGAAATTTAATTTTCGATTGGAAACACTAAGGGACTTGAATCTCGATGTTTCGTGAATATTCTGGCCAATCAACGCGTCCTTTGCGGTTGGAATAAAATTCTTTTTGAGAAGCCTCGTGGCCGGGCAATGAAAAAATGGTTTTTTTCTTTCTTCTACGTATTTTCACGTACATTTTCGTTTTACGTACGGCGATATATTTGTATGGATAAAGTTGGCATTTACTGGTGATATATACAGGGGTGGGTCCTTTGTCGGCTGAAGGATATTCACGCGAGAATGCCCGGGGCTTTCTCCTCGCACTCGCGCCCACACCAGCTATTCTTCGCATCTTCATTCGTGATTCGTTCGTTTCCAACTCCCTCCGTGCACTACTGGAATGGCGTCTGCTCGATAAAACTCATCCTCTCGTGCTCTCTCTCTCTCTCTCTCTCTCTCCTCAGTGGCCCCTCGCGACTCTCCCGCCCTTTGGATCCCTCGCTCCTCTCTACCAGTCTACGTTCTCCAGCCTCCTCATCCTTTTGAGCTCTTCCTTCAATATATAATAATATACAGCGAGCCAAACTCGTATTCCACATCAGAAATGACGGTCCTCGCCTCGTTCTGATGATCTTTCTTTTTCTTCTTCTTCTTCTTCTTCTTTTTCGCCGACCCTCTCCTCCACATTTTGGCTTCTCTCCACTCACGAGCAGCATCTTTCGTATCATCTCTATGAATTTCATACGATTTTCACCAACACAACAATACATTCTGCTTTTACCTTTTTTATTGATTCACCTGAGACTGCCATTTTGTACCGAACGTCAGGCTTTCTCTTCACATTTTTTTTTCCCAACCAATTGCAAAAAATATGAGGCTCTTTATTTTTTTACCACCAATCGCTTTTATTTTTCTGTCCAGATTGTTGTATTTGATGAACTTCTTTCTAGTCAAATTCAAGGAAAAACCATTTTTTTTATTTTTTTTATCGATTTTGACTCATTGAGAAGGTTCGCTACATATGACAATATGATAAGAATTTAATTAAATTTGGTGATAATATTATTCAGCATCAAATACGATGACACAAATTTTTTTCTATTTACAATATCCAAAAAATATACCTGTGTATATCTTCGAGTATTATGCTTTTGTCTGTAAACTTTACATTGAAAATAAAATTTTGTTGGAAAAGATCGATATTTTGTTGGATACGTTTGACTAAACATTTTTTTTTTTTTTTTTTTTTTTTGAAAAATCACAAAAACTTAGTGATTGCAGAGCGAAATATTGAAGAAAGTTTCTCCCGATAGTAAATTTTTGTCATGTCAATGATAAATTTTGCTGACAGTTTCGTTAGAAAAGAAAAATATTGTTAAAATAACGAAAATTTTAAAATTCTCAAAAAATATTTAGTTCACCGTTTTTAACAAAATATCGACGCTTTTTTGACTAAATTTCATGTTCAGTGTAGTGTTGAAATACTCGAAAACTATGTAGAAGAAAAATCTTCAAATATATGTATATTAATATTTAATATTAAAGAGTTTGCTCACGAAATTTCATCAAATTCTAATAATTTCGAATTTTCCTTTGCTCTTAACATCGTCACGTTTTTTAACAATAATCGTAGTGCAAGATCGCGTGTGTACAATGATGACTTTTGTTCTTGCAGCGAAATCAAAGTGACGCAGGTTCAACCAATGAAACCCTTTGCGTAATTAAGGGGCTTGTTTCAACTCCTTAGCAGAAAGGATATTATGGTCGGTCCATGCGACCGCAAACTCATAGAAAATTCATCCTAACGTCTCATTTAATAATGCCTCTGTAAATACAAACATATATATATATATAAATATTCTGGCAATGTAAACCTGAAAGAAAGCTCAAGTGTCTAAAAAAATTGCACCGAGTCCGTTCACTTTACTCTCAGAACTCAAAAATAAAAATAAAAAACTCGTTTTTTCATTTTTCGTAGAGAAAAATCGACAAATTTCTAAACTTTTTTATATTTTCCTATAAAATCTCCCAAGGAAAACTATTTACATGGAAATTCCGAAAAATTGAGGCAGAAAAAAAATTTTCGATTTTTTTTTCACCAAAAATCGAGTTAATACATTTTTTAATGAGAAAATAAAATGTTTCATGGCAAATTTGCAAAGTTTCATAATTTCGTCCATGTGCCAAGTTTAAACGGTCGAACAATATTGAGCACCCGGAAGTTGAAACGATGGACGAATAATCCTTGAATGAAGAAATTGAATTGAACAGGGAGCTGGGAGTTTAATTTGGATTCGTAGTCGAATAAATCCTCGATGTGGTACGAGAGCTTCCTGAAGTTTATTCACCTGGGAGCATGTGTGTATGCGGCCGAAAAAGTGGAAATCAGTTCTGCGATATCCGGCAATAGATCGTTCGCAAATTGAATAATGAAGATGTCTTTTTTTGGATCTTCTCATTCGCGAACAATTCATGATTCAAGTTTCTCTTTGGTCCTCTAAATGAATGGTGGATATTATTTATTTCCACTAAACTAAATCGTCTGCTCAATGAAACGGTCCGCAAAATTGTATTAACTAAATTTGGAAAATTCATTAAGCCAGAAATGATTAAGAACCCGGACCATTAGTCACTCGAACAATGAAAATTTCTGCTCTGTTCCATTTTTAATGAAAAAAAAAATCGGAATCTTATTGAATAAAATAATTTTTTCTTTTATAATTAAAAATAGGTTGGTTCGTTTTTTCGAGGAACAGCGTTTGAAAAAAAAAATTCTTCATTAAAACGCTCCATATTATTATTATTTTTTCTCAAATTTGATTCTCCATATTTTTAAATTAATTGAATACTTTAAAAAATGAATAAAATTTAATTAAATCAAATGATAACTTTTTTTTTTTTTTATAATGAAAAATATGTCAGTCCGTATTATTGGAGTTCGGAGAAAAAATTACTGACGTGGACCATATTTTCTGACAAGTGCCAATGAGCATGAGCCCTTAAGAAATATGGAAAACTTTTCATGCTGCTTTTCGGATGAAAACCACACGATCGATTCCGACGAATCTTTGGGAAGAATGAAGCTCGAGCAGGGGTCAGAATAGGACATGAATTGAATAAAATTCCGATAAATTATTTTTGTGGTATCGCCACCAAAAAACTCGAAATTTTCATGCTCCGTTCATGTTTAAAAATTGAGGGATCAGTAAAAAATGCAGAAAGCACGAACTCTGAATTCGGAGTTAATTCGGAAAGGACGAAAATGTGGAGTGGCTTCCAATTTATTTATTTATCTATTCATGTCAATTGATAAAAAAAAACAATTCGGAGATTTCAATTTCCAGCTTTTTTTCTATTTGCATTTTGATTATAACGGTTTTGACATTGTTTTTCTAGAAAATCAAGAGAAAGTAGAAACTTGTACACAACATTTTATAAAATTTGCAAAAATTAATGCGTTTGGACGATTTTTCAAAAATCTCAAATTTTCGTAAAATTCGAAAAAATCATAAAATTTCTCCAAATTCAATACCAACCTTCCCATTATGATACTCTATTGATAAAAAAAAAGAATGAGCAATAAATCTGAAAATTTGCGGAAATTAGAACGTCGACAGGATTTTTTGAAAATTTCAAAATGCTGTACAATTCGCATTTTTCTAGCGATTCCAACCAAATTATCAGAGAATGAAGAGCTTGTATGGATTAACATTTGTGCGAAACGGGAGCCCTGTAGCTCGAACCGTTCTCGAGTTATGAACGTTTGAATTTTACAGTCCCATATCATACACACGCACATCCAGATATTTTTTCTGGATACGATTTTCCGAT
>JAPYYS010001387.1:0-51665 GCA_030522525.1 Campopleginae sp. 14b
TGCCCACAGGCACTTTTGAGTGACAGTTTTTTTTATCAATTTTTGAAATAATCGAATGGAACTTTAGCTGGAAAAATATTTTCTATAATAACTTGGCGGTTCTTTTTGTTTTTTTTTTTTTTTTTTTTTTTTTTTTTTTTTCCCCACCCAAAACTCACATTTGCACCGTCGGAAATCGGAGAGACTGGAACACATAAACTCACCGGTTCATAACCTTTGCGAGGCTGCAGTCATCGAATACTGTTCGAGAGAAATATTTGAATTTTTTTTCCCAACTCTACTAAAAAATAGCAAATATATGGAGACTGGAATTTTGGGGAAAATCGAAGTTTGGAATATAAATGTGATATGCCCGCTCGAAAATGCCCACAGGCACTTTTGAGTGACAGTTTTTTTTATCAATTTTTGAAATAATCGAATGGAACTTTAGCTGGAAAAATATTTTCTATAATAACTTGGCGGTATTTTCGATTTAGATTAAAGCATGAAAAACATTATTATTATTTTTATTAAAATTTCATGAACTTGACAAGTTTTCTCGAAAGTAAAGAGGGAGGATCAACAGAATATTTAAAAAAATGTACAGAAATTAATGCGGTTCGACGATTTTTCAAAAATCTAAGATTTTCGTAAACTTTGGAAAATCATAAAATTTAAACCGTTCGACCGATGTTTCCCAAATTTAATACCAACCTTGCTATTATGTTCCTCTATCCACAGAAAAATAATGAGCAATAAATCCGAAAATTAGAGCGTCGACAGGCTTTTTTGAAAATTTAAAAATGCTGTAAAATTCGTATTTTTCTAGCAATTCCAACAAAATTATAAGAGAATGAAGAGCTTGTATGGATTAACATCCGTGCTAAACGGGAGCCTTGTAACTCGAGCCGTTCTCGAGTTATGACCGTTTGAATTTCCCAGTGCCATAAAATACACAGGCACACATCCGGCCATTTTTTCTAGACCCAATTTCTCGATGTTTTGTGAAATTTAGCACACATTGACATTGAAATCGGTAAGAAAAAAAAAAAAATTCTCACCATCACACAGCTTGCTCTATGAGGTAGCAAAAGTATTCGATGGTTTGTGGGTCCAAATAAAAATTGATTCAGCAAAATGTACATGGTGAACGATATTTCGTTACGCGGTGTATGATAAATAAATGAAAATTTCAATTGGATATAGTTGGAGAAGAAGACGTTCTCGTATGTCGTTGGTTCGTCGGGCAATCGTGCGAGTTTGACCCTTGAACGAGTAACTTGTCGATTGGCCTAGTTAAGAAGAGTCAGACGCCGGATAACGGGACACGATGAGAGTTGGAGTTGGGACGTGAGGATTTTCGACGAGAGTCGAACGAGAACTCGCGATTCCCGAGTAGAGTCGATAAATTTTCTCCATTTTTTTTCTTCCCCGTAAATGACGTCAGGGAGCTCATAAATAATCGAAAAGTAGAAGAAGAGAAAAGAGAGAATAAGAAAAATCGATGTTCCTTGGTAATGGGCGCATGGAGCCCAACGTTATGAATCATTTCCGGTGTGGCAATAAAACAAAAGCGTGCAATCGGTTCAGGGAGCTCGTCAGATAAATATACAAATGAAATATATTTGTTTGTCGCTGGAGAATGAATTAACGGTTCAATTGTTTTAAAAAAAAAGAAAAAAAGAAAATAACAAAAATTGCTCTCCCATCTGGTAGCCATTTTATCTCCTTCAACCCTCGCTATCGCGTCGAGGGACGAGCCAGAGATCGAGGATAAAGATAACTCGAGAGACGTGCTACGAGATTAAGCTTTCCTTCCTTGCTCCCGGACTTACCTGTATATTTATCTTGTATTTCTTTCTCTCTCTCTCTCTCTCTCTCTCTCTCTCTCTCTCTCTCTCGGACTCCTCGTCACTATCTTCAGACGAGTTCCCTGCAGAGCTCTTAACGAGAACCCTGCTCTGGCTATAGATATATCCATAATAATCGTCGTGCATGCCTTCGTCTTCGCTCACGCCATTTCAACCAAATCTGACCTTGGTAACAGCCCTTAAAACTTCTACTAATCGTTGAGCAAAAGAAACTACACCCTCGTTATTATTTATTTTATTTGAATCTGAGAAAACTTGTCCGAATCAAGTAATTCAATTAAACTGGGGAGAAAACTATATGAATTTTCGTAAATTGGGGTCATTTTGACCCCAAACAGAATTTTCGATTCTTCCTTCAGTTGCAGCAAAATTGCCTCAGGCTCGCGTGATTCTGCATTAAAAAACGAAAAGAATGAGCCCAACTGGAACGCTTTACGTTAAATTTTGTGGGAGATATGAATTTTTCAAACCTGGGGTCATTTTGACCCCAGTTTACCGGAATACGTCAAAAAGGCAGCTTCAATTCAGAATCACCACAATTTTTCTTTACTCGTTGACAAAAAGTAAATAGCCTCATTAATGTCTACTCGAGTTCAAAGTTTAAGATTAAAATTCCCATATTTTCGAATTATATTTCGGAAAAATAAAGCCACCAGTTTTATAGATATATTTCGTATATTGATTACTCCACCTGCTCTGGGAGGTTCCCATGTGGCAGCAGTGCGCTCAGCACTGCAACTGGATAGTGATACATGTTCCGAGTGTGCCAGTCCCCTAGATGCCAGAGAGTTCCCAGAGATCACAGCACTTGGATCATAATATCGTGACATGAATCCTCATCCCCTTCCGGCTTGGCTCTCTCGCGTTAATGCGATATTGCTCGTTACCGCCGAACAATCGCGCGAGCTCTCTTGTAACTACCGTAGGGCAGAGCTCACATATACAGGCCGAAAGAGAGGTTTATGTGTGCAAGGAGAAAAGCCGCGATAACATTGATCCTCTGGTGAGGATTCCGATGCTGTTCCCTAAGATCCGAGGCATAATGACGAGGCACATTTTTATCACCAAAATCACCCCTTTTCTCAATCTTCCTAAATTGTCGTTCCTTGACGCCCGAGATGTTAATCATAATGTCCCAACTTCTGGAGCCTCCTGATCGCATCCTCCGGCCTAGATGAGAGGCTTCCACGTCGATCCATGTCGGACCAAGTTTCTCTATGCTCTGGACCACATTTCTCTATTCTCCGACCGAATGCCCCCCCAGCGGTTGATGAGAATCGATCGAGCTGAACCGGATGCATTTCCATTACAATCCCATAAATTGCAATCGGCAAGAGTTTTCCGGGCAACTGATCGTCGCAACAGCTGCGTTTTAAACAACCAACAACTACATTCCGAGTGACAGCAAATTATACAAGTTATAAGGCGCACTGCCCAAATTAAATGGTCCAAAAAGTTGCTCTGACATTCACTGCCATTTTGGCCTTTCAGATAAAAACTATTACTGTTACTTTAATACGAAATGATGTTGGGAACTTTAAAATCTTCGTTTTTAGTTTTTCTTACATAAAAAATGGCTTGCGGGCCTGAGTTGATGCAAAAAAGTTGTTACTAATTGAGCAAATAACAACATACGCTGAATTCATAATCGTACTAGAGAATTTGTATTTTTTATGTAATGAAAAAAAAAATTTGATAAAATTTTAGGAGAGATTTTTCGATGTTGCATAAAGGCGTATGCAAAGTTTTAAGAAGCTTCACCAATCAGGAACTTTCAACACACGCTCTCATGGGAAAGTACCGAAAATAGTGCTATGAATAAATATTTCGATTGGATGATGAGAGCTCTTGAAATGGAGGGAGCTATTAGATATAAAAGTTTTCTTAGTGTATTGAAAATTTGAAAATATTCAATCAATAGAAAATGTTACAACGTCCTTAAAGAAAAAAATATATATATTTGCCAAGCGCATGTGTGACGTGGCATGGGTACGAGAGTGAATGAGGACACAGTCGAAGAAGCAAGACCAGCCTCAGTGAACCATGGACTACGACAACTTGGTCATGCACTCGTAGTCCTTCTTAGCCGCACATAAAAAAAAGGGCTGTGCCAAAAGGGAGTTGCCAAAAGTTGGTAGGACAGGAGAATCTAGAGTCACAGAGCAAAAGCCAACCGAGGGAAAAGGGACGAGACTTAATCCCTGATTGAGATATAATCGAATTGGGTCGTCATTGGGGTCAGATGAAACTTGAATAATTAGTCATTCATGGAGCAACTCGAAGACGTAACGTAGTTAGCCTGATGGACGTTTCCCCCTCAATTCTCATGGAGGCAGAGATTTAAGGTACACTTCTTGCTAACCTCTGGCCCTTGTGCTAGGACAAGGACGTTTATTATTGACGAAATTATTCGGCGGATAAAAATTGACTCGAGGAGCAAGAATGGCTCAGAAAAAATGAGCAATTTCGAAGAAGAACAAGAAAATAGTAAGAAAAAAAATGTTAAGGTAGTCCGAGGAAAGAACAGTTGTTTGTCCGATATATGGGATAACGGAAAAGCTGGGCCATGACGGGGCAACCTCCCGGAGTGGCTAGGATCGATAACCCGACACGCCATCATGCCTCTCTTCGGTCGCCGCTCTTACTCCGCCCCCGTGGGATTCTCTCTGCGTGCTCGGGCCACCAAAACCAACCCCATCTACATACTCACTCCCCTGGCTTCGCGAGACCATTTTGAAAACCTCTCATGGACTATGAGAAAATGGCACATTGGCCAACCAACCCCCATCGGAGTCCTCGTGGACTTGAACAACCACGAGAAACCAAATTCAAGGAAAATCATTCAAGATCCAGCATTCCCATTGAACAAATAAATCCCCAAAATCAAGCAAATAATTTAAAAACAAAATTATACAGTCCAACAGCTTGAGTGAGGCTTTTTACGGATAGATAAGTTTCGCTTGATTTACGCGGCAACTTGCCAAGTAGGTCAGCCCAATTATAATTTATTTATAAATTTGACCTTGCAACAATAGTCTCGATACGTAGAAAACGATTCACCCTCATTTCGTCGGGCTTTGCACAAAAACGCGAAAACTGCCCCAGGCGAATTTAAATTCCGGACATTTTTCAGTTTTATCGCATTTTTGACTGAATTTTTTACTTTGAGCAGAATTTCCCGGACTCACGTGATTCTGCATTAAAAAACGAAAAGAATGAGCCCAACTTGAACTCTATTCGTTAAATTTTGCCGGGAGATATGAATTTTTCAAAATGAGGGTCATATTGACCCCAGGCTACCAAAGAAGGTTAAGAATTCCGAAAATTGTCCGAATTCCTACGCAACCGCAGCCAGATAAATTTTCTCGTTGCTGACTATACTAGCCGCGAGGTAGTAAGACGTAACGGTCCCAACGGAAACACGGAAAAACATCCTCTCTCTGTCTCAATGGGGAAAAGGGAACGGTCGTACGATCAGAAAACAAACAACATTTTTCGTAGCTACTCAAAAGCTCAGAATATCGAGTAAAATTTGCATCAGCATAAAGCCCCCTGGCTGTTCGCATTGAAAAAGACGAAAGGGCGACGCTCCATTATACGCTCATGATCACCGAGCACCAGCTGATGCCTATCTCTTCCAGAAAACCTCCCTCCCAGGCTCACCTTCCCACCCCCCAGTCGGGCTCTGCCCGCAGGGACAAAAACTAAATCCTGGCCTCGCCTGTCTCACCCATCAACTTATGGTAATAATATAGATAAGAAATAAAAATTATTATCTTATCGGAACAACCCACAGGCACGTAAATTGCGAAAACATTGTGTCATGTTTGTTCGATTGTTGGGTTAGCGAAAAAAAAACAGGTTTACGAATGAAGAACTCGGAATGAAGGTGAAAATATTTTGATGGAGAAATTTAGGTTCGTACCGGTAGCCACACATTGTTGACACTTTCCCTGGAGAGGGCTTTGGTCGAGGATGAAGATGTGAGAGGTTTGTCCATGGGATGGGGAAGCAAGTTCTCGGCGTTACTTCACGAGCATGTTCGGGAAGTGGTCGTGGGGCCCGCAGTCAGACAAAAAGCTTTACAGACTCGTCCGAGCAATGTGTCGACCAGCGAGTCATCTAGGACCATAGACGGATCGTTTTCAATCTTCCGAACATTGTCTCACGTATACTTGTATAGTTCGGTCCAAACAAAACCTACTGAGCATCAGGGCAAAACGCGAATTTCATGGAAATTGCGATTTTTTCGGATTTTCGATTTCCATTTTTTCCTATCACAACCCAAACAAACCCAAAATAAACGGTTTTCCTCATTCCGAATCAGTTTTATTTCAATCGGAACCCAAACAAAGCGAAACAAACCTATACAAACCCAAACAAAAACTACTGGGCGTCCGACAAAATCGCGAAACTGATGGTAATCGCGATTTTTCTGATTCTCATTCAGATTTTTTAGTACCGGAGCCCAAACAAACCCAAACAAACTGGAACAAGCCCAAACAAAAACTACTGGGTGTCCGACAAAATCGGAATTTGATGGATGTTGCGCGATTTTTCTGATTCCGATTTCGATTTTTTCCTATCAAAATGTAATCGGAATAAAAAATGAAAATTTTCGGTCTTGCGAAAGAATTGGTCGAGTAAAGTCGAGGCAAATGGTTCATGGTGGTGTGGAAAGGCGGTCGCAGAGCCCATCGAGGAAAACAGCTCTTGATCATGGCAGACTTGTTTTTCGGTAAAGTTATTTAGTGTCGGTGATCCGAGAGGCAAAAGCAGGCGACGAATGAAGACTCGTTTTCCTCTTTTCGCTCTTTTTCACCTCGATCACTAGAGTGAACTAGTGAAGAGGCTCTCGTCATAACCGGTTCGAGGCAAAGAAGAAAAAGCATAAGAAGGAGGAACTGCGATGGGATAGGGAAGACTCGAGTGCCTCAAGTCTGGAGATAAAAACTGATAAGAGCCACCATCCGTGAAATAAGTAACGAAAAAATTCTTGTCTCGGATGAAAATTTCAAGGATCCACGAAATTTCGATCAACCACACATTTTCCCAAAATTTCGAGCCCGATAAATTATTCAGTCTTTGCCAAAATTATACAGGATACTTGGACCGAGGATCGCTAGTTCAATTTTATTTTATAATTGATAATTAAATAATTAATATTTAAATAATTAATAATCAAATGATTGGGAATTGAATGAAATGAAATTAGCCGTTTATTTCAATGGCATCGAATAAAAACGTGTTTCGGATACAAAACGCGCGGATCGTCTAATTAGCCTGAAGATCTCGGGATGCGAACGCGAGGATCGGCGTGAGGAGAAAGAGGCGGAAAGAAGAGTTGGCTTTTGATTAAAAAAGACAAAAGCCGATAATTGAAAGAGGAGAAAAAAAGAGGTGGCTAAATTGAGTGAAAAGTCACTCAGTACCAGGAGGTTTTTCAGCCGAGTTTCTGTCCAAGGAAAGCATTTATTTTCTCTTTTCTTGGGTGCTGGGCGGGCGGAAAGAGAAAAAGATTTACAACGCTCGATTCCGCGGAGAGAAGGTGAAAAAGAAAATGGCTGACTTATTTAGGTTTGATCCCTTGACGTCACCAGCCGCCACTCGCCTCGAAGGAAAAAAATGTCAATGAAATTAAGCTCGATCTCATTGAATTAAATTTCATTGAAATAATTGCCGCGAATCTTTTTGCCAGTCGCCGAAAATTCAATTTTACATCCACCAAAGCTACAAACCTCTTTTCAGGCCATAAATTCTTCATTCCAACGTTTATATGACTAAATGCATATTTTTATGAATGCTGGATTGACACAGTCTTGGATAAGAAAAATCAATGATGCCGCACCATGTACCGGGATCTTGGCTCTCCAGGCTCGCCAGATCTACCGAGCGAGCAACGTTTCCCCCTTCTTGCTGGAACTTGTAATAAAGAAATACCAGGCAAGCCGAACGTGCAAGACCTAGAAGTCGACGCCGTTTCCCTTCCTTCATATCTCTCATTTTTACACACGACAATCATCCTTTTTTACCTCACATTTACTTTCAGCTTGAAGGAGTAACCAAGCCACCTTGGCATCAACGAATTTTCATTGATCTTGAAGCAATAAAAACGAGAATGATAACGCTCACCAGTTTTCCCTCTTCGTTCATCCCAATTTTATTCGACAACGGAATACCTCCTAAACTTTTTATCAACCCTTAATCTCTTTTCACCTTGTAAGAATATGAAATGGTATGGAATGTTGGCAACATGCCTTCTTTTTTCTTCTCCATTTCATGTTCTGTTCGATGTCTCACAACTTTTCTTACCATCTCATTTATTTTTATCACCATTTTTTTCATCATATTTTTTCACCACTCTCCACATTTTCTTCCATCTGTCTTTTAAGGAAGTTCTAGCTCGATTTTTTATCGAGAGAATGCCTTTGAATTTTCACCACATTGAGAGAATAGTCATATCTTATGGGTCGAGATATTTATTTAGAAAAATCACAATCTTCACTCATTTCTAATAAGAGCCTGTGTTCAAACTTTCAATTTTCAACATTTCATATTTTCATTTATAAGCGGTGAAACTTTTTAAAGCTTTGCCAACGCTTTTATGTAAAGTCGAAGGAGCTTCATTTAATTTTTCAAAAAAATCGCTCGTTCAATATTTTCATACATTTTTTTATTATATAAAAAAGAAATATTCGCTCGGACGATTTTGAATTTCGATTATGTTGTTCTTTGGTCAACGAGTAAAAACTTTATAGCATGAACTTGGGCTCGCCAAACATTTTGTATGTAAGAAAAACTGAAAAGAAAAATGTATAATTGACCGTTGCCGTACGAAACGTGCTTAATGTGTAAGTTTAGATATAAATAGCGATTGGAGGAGTGAATTAGTGTCGAGCTAGAGCTTTCGCACTGAGCTACTGACTAATCGTTGGGTCTCATGTCCCAAGTGAATTACAGAGGGAATAATTAAAATCCAATAAACTGATTTTCAAGTAAGAAATATTTTTTTCTCGCCTTAAATGACGTTTTCATTTTGTTTTTTTTTCAGATTTTTGGGAAACGTGGAGTTTCACCGATCGTACGGAATTCCATACGCAGCACAAAGGGTAAGTCGAAACTTTTTTCGAGCCAAGAGATAAAAAAAATGTCGACAAGACTGGAGCTTTCCTGTTTGAAATTTTGTTCATGAGATAGCGAGCAACCGTACATATATAAGGACACACCGTATATATAAATATGAGCAAGTAAAACCAACACACTAAGAGCTTTTTCCATCGACGAGCACGCGAACTTATCGCGTGTTTCTCTCACGGTTTTCAGCCTCGTACACAGCTGGCACTCACTTTGTTGAATAGTATGGGTCACTAATTTACTATGTACAGCAAAAAACACATGGTATAGAGGTAACGAGCCTCACAGAGTGGAAGTTGAAACGTATAGAATTCATAGGGTGTGAAGAAGAGACTGGAAAGAACTTTTCTGCTAGAGCCATAAAGGCTGCCAAACAGGAAAATTAACGATACGCGATAATAAATAAATTCTTTAACGATTGAAATAATTTCATTGCTGATTATCATAGCGAGTGTGAAAATGAGCTTGAAGAGAAAACTAAGGAACAATCGACTGGGAACATGAGATAATTAACTGTAGAAGGGTAACCGAATTTTTTTTTTTACCGACTCCGGTAACCTGGGGTCAGAATGACCCCAATTTTGAAAAAATTCATATCTCCGGTAAAATTAAACGTAAAGCGTTGAACTTGGGCTCATTCTTTTCGTTTCTCGATGCAGGATCACGTGAGCCTGGGGCGATTCGTCTGCGAGTGAAAAAATTCGTAAGAAAATTCGGTAAAACTGGTTTTCGTCGTCTGCTCGATTCTTGTTTGTTCACTTGGCATCAAAGTGCCTGTACCCTTGATCGCAAACTCTATTCGCATTCTGTTGATTCTTAGCAAGAGATATATATACGTATGGGCGTTTCGGCGAGGTCTTTCGAGATATAATAAGGTTTTTATTGGTGTGTGTCTGTGCACATATATTGTTAAGGGTATAAAATGGTAATATAAATCTCCTGACGTCAGGATCAAGCCACGCGATGCGGACTTGGTAATTTCATGGATCGAGAACGTGCCCAAAGCAGGAAGTCTGTAATCGTTCTTCCCTGCAGTCAAAGCTTCTTGCTTAACACTCTTTGCTGGTTGGATATAACCTTCGCCATCTTTAAGGGCCTTTGCCCAATGGAACGTCCTTTTTCGCTCAACAATAATCAGCCAAGGTCTCGCCTTTCTCCTGAGAGACTGGATTACGTTTGTCCCTTTCTCTGACGATAACAAATGCTCACTTCCGGTGTAGTTTTTTTTTTCTTTTCGCTACGAGATCCAGAGTCTCCTTAAAGGATTGCTCGCTCCTCTGAATTGCTTTCTCTTCTCTTGACATTGCCACGACACCTCGCAACACTCGCACGTGAATTCTCGAGGAAATTTTCCTCCTGCAAAGTCTCGCTCGTCACTCCTTCGCCCTTCGTATACGAAATAGCCGTTACGCTCCGTGTCGTCGACTATGCCAAGAATTGCACATTTCTTTCGGACAATCCCTCAGGACTTTCCTAACCTGACGTTATTCCTATAGATATGCGCGTAACCTCGTGCTCTGCTTCGCTCTGTACACACATATATAGCCGCATCTGTCTCCATACTCGCTTGCACATTTCTGTACAGAGCGAACGGTCCGGCGAAAAGGTACTTTGAGTTTGTACAGTCTGCCTCGCTCCTCGCACCATCTATTTGACTGAACACGTCTCCATGGCCCATGGCAATCGTTTGGGAGAAAATGTTTACGCGAAAAGTCCAACTGGCTGCCGCGGTCTCGCTAAGCAATTTTGTCTTTTTGGACGAAATTCAAAGTTCCGAATGGTCTCTTTTTACAAATAGTTGAAAAAACATTTTTTTTTTTTAACTCAGCCATTTTTTGGGGATGGCAAGAATTTTTAAGAAAACAAAATGATGAAAAGATGGATTTGGAAAAGTCGTGCATCATTTTTCTCGAGTCCAAATGATCGATTGGCTACCAACCACCATGGTCTGGCTTGCTCGAGTGCCGGAATATAATTTTCGCTTTTTTTGGGGGCCAAAAAAATGGTTAAAACAAAAAAAGTGAGGGAAAAATAAATTTGTAAAAGTTGTGGGTAGTTTTTCGAGAGTCTGAATGCTTCATTGAGTCTGGCTACGCAGAAGCCACTATGGCCTCGACTATTCGGATGTGAAGGAGCTTGAGTTTCTCCTGACTTGAAATTTCTCCTCGTCGCGGCGTCGTTGCTTTTCTCTCTCTCTCTCGCTTCGCCCCGAAGGATCGTCTTCAGGGTCTGGCTCTCCATGGCAATTTTCTCTCTCGAGTTTTCATCCCCCGCCCCTTGCCTCTATTCCCTCGTGCGACTGGCACGTATATTGTATACAAGATCCCGCACACGTACAGACTCGAAGTATCCAGGAGAATTTGTTCGCCCGATTCCTTCGGAGCAGTGCGCAGCGATAAAATAATAGCTCGAGAGGTTCTTCATATAGTTGAACTTTTGACGGGGAGTAGGGAGCGGAAGGGTGTCCGTGAGAACGCGCATATGAAAAAGGTAGACGAATTTATAGAAAGAAGATCGGTAGTAGTGGGATCTTCATCAATATTTGTCCAGATTCGCAAGTCGGCGGAGCTCCCATAAAAAAAAACAAGTGAGTCCAATGAAAAAAGCGCTTTCATTTTTTATTCATTTTTTTTTTCCACTTTTCTCGTCGATATTTGAATCCTCGAGTATCACGCGAGCAAATTCGCCCGGACAATGAAATTGGAGCGAAAGGTTGTTCGGGATATAGACTTTTGCGGAAAATAAATGTTCCAAGAGAAATAATGAACGTTTAGGTAGCGAAAGGCGAACGTTAAGATATTTAATCAAGTTTAAAAAACTTTTGTAATCTGTATCTCGGTCTTTGGCTCTCTCTCTCTCCTGCTATTTCTCTTCACCGGTTGGTCTTCTCTCTATACATAGGATGCCTCGAGCGCAGAGCACAGCTTTTCCGTTTACTCAGAGACGCGCCGAGCAACGAGACTCTAGGAAAATCGCTAATTTAGCTTCGCTCTGATCTTTCACTTTGATCCATGTCGATTACGCGGCCGTCCACCGGATACGCGCCTATCTCTCGATCCATGCGTCTACCTTGTTGGCAAAGCCAGTCAATTCTTTTGATCCTCAGTTTAATAAACTTATAATCAAAGAAGATGAGATTTATTCGTAAGAGCTCTGCGTCGCCGGCTACACAGGACAAACAAGATTAATTCTTGCTCCTTTACTTTTATTATTGTTGAAAAATTATTCTATTACGAGTTTATCGATATTTCAAACTGAAATCTAGATCGCCAACTTGAGCTCCGAAAGATTTCTCGTTTTTCCCTATTTTTCAACAATTTTTTTAACTTTTAACAAAATTACCCCAGACTCGCGTGATTCTCTATTGAAAAACGAAAAGAATGAGCCCAAGGTCAAGCCTTTTCGTTCAATTTTAGCGAAGATATGAATTTTCCTAAATTTGGGTCATTTTGACCCATGTTTAACGGAATAGGTAGAAAAAATTAAGTTGCCATTTCGTTATCCCGTTTTTTATCGTTCAACTAAATTTTCCATCCATTTTTTAACTCCGAGCAAGATTGCTCGAGGCTCACGTGATCCTGCATTAAAAAACGAAAAGAATGAGCCCAACTTGAACGTTTTTCGTCAAATTTTACCGGAGATATGAATTTTTTCAAAATTCGGGTCAATTTGACCCCGGGTTGCCGGGATCGGTAAGAAAAATGAGCTTACCCTTCCAGGCTTGAGTTAGGTCTGATGTGAATAACGCAAATAATACATTCGCCTCCCTAATGATGGGCTGATCAATGGAGAATTAACGGCGGAAGCAACCGCCAGTGGTAATTAATTGCGAATTAGTAATCGAGATGGAGTGTTTGATAACCGCGTGTATAGAGTTTTCGTTCATGCAATATCGAGTCTGAGTCTGATAAAGTAAACAAACGCAAGCAAACGAATGATAAATGATCAAAGTGCGTGCTAATGAGCAGCCCGTAAATAAATATCGACATTTTTTTATCTCCATATGATTTGCAGTAGGTCGAAAAAAATATTGTCGCGGAGGTTTATTTTCGCGCTCGATCTATCGGATACTTGGTTGGGTGACCGCGGCGCGTCCGCCAAGTCATGCACGTGGGGCACTAAAAAAATGGAGTAAAAAAAAAAAAGACGTACTCGGGCGCGGTTGATCGGGAGAAAGTGTTGACGAAAGTATGAGGCTTATCAGAGATTCTTTCAGCACCGGGATATTAAATATTAAATTTCGTCTACACAGAGAGAGTATTGGACAAAGGAAAAAAGAAAAGGTCCATGCCCGACTAATACAAAAAAAAGCACATTTTTCGAGCGTCTCTATGCTTAAAATTTTTTCAATAGTTAATCAATGTCGAAGAAAATATTATTATTTAGATAGATTAGTAAATAAATTTATGCAATTTTTGTTGTCAATTTTTAAATATAATTAACAATGAATTATAAATAAATAAGAAAAAGAAGAAAAAAAATACTGAGATGAATCCGAAATCGGATGAGGCTGGATGAATTTTTGGTCAAACGTTTTTTTTGCCATCGGTCGAGTACGGGCAGGACAGCCTTAAAAACAGTCAAAGGGAGAAGAGGGGAGTGAGTTTACTCGGTGAGAATTTCTTAGCTCTCTGGTCGTCAACGTCGACGGAATAACAAGTGGCTCGGTCGAAAGCCGGTTACCAAGCGGCCGTTGGACAACTCTATGCTGCCGGGGGAAGGGGCAGGGGGCACGAGGGTGTAAAACGTAATAGCCAAGTATTTGAAGAGCCGAGTAGAGCGAGCGTCTAACGGAGAGAGGAACGGAAATACGGAAAAGAAAGGAGAAAATCAAACGCTTCGCAAACGAAATAAAAATAAAAATTCGTGAAAAAAATGAAACGAAATGAGACAGAATGAAAATGAAAATAATAAAGAAAGGGAGAGAGAGAGAAAGGAGAGGAAAAAACTATGGAGAGAGTTGGAACGAATATCGGAGAAAGAGCAAAGAGAGGGAAAGAGTGAGATGGATTGATGATAAGCATCGTGGAGGGAAGCTCCGAGTAATGGAAAGCTAAGAGGTTTGCTTTGCCTTATACTTATTCCCATTGCCCTTCCGGTACGGTCCAAAGAAGCGAGAAGACGTGTTGCCTCAGCAGCAACTTCCAAGCAAGCCTGATGTCGAGAGAGAGAGAGAGAGAGAGAGAGAGAGAGTGCCAACCCCTTTATCGTGGGCGAAAGAAACAAACGACCCCGATAAAGCTTTTTCTCTTTGGTGTCCAGCGAGACGAACGTAAGCTCGAATTGGCCACGCGAGTCAGAAAAACCAGCCAGCCCACCCAAATATATCGCTCAGATATCGAGAGAAATATACCGTCTGGCCTTGACCACCTGCTCCCTTAACCAACAATTGCCTCCATTCTTCGACCTCGAAAAGCCTCATTAAATCATTAACTTCCATTTTCCATTATATTTTCATTTATGAATGGAGAAGCTTCTCAAAACTTTGCATACGTTTTTGTGTAGGACCGAGGAAGCTTCATGGATTGAAAAAAAAAAAAGCAAATCGGTTGTAAAATTGCATGAAAATTTTCTTAATTTTTTAACATTTTTTATTCATTTAATTTTGCAATTTATCGAAAAAAATGTTAATTTTGCATTTTTTCAATAAGTTTTCCATAAATCTACGCTCGTTGTTTCTTTCCAATGAATTTTCTACAGCTCGAAATGACTCGTTGCTCTTTCGTTATTTTTTAGCCATTTCCGGTCTTCATTATTTCGAGTCAATAATATATAACCGGATGTTGGTATGGTGATGGATAGGAGAGAGCAATTCTCGGTGAGTTTAGCTCATCCGGATTCCTCCAGTCGTGGGCGTTCGTGGAGCTGAACTTCCGGTAGACGCCTCGCTTTCTATTGCGCACGCATTATTCTCGCTTTATCTTATACTCGTTCCAGCTTTGCCCTTCGTGCTACGAATGTCTCTGGGAGGATCTAATATCTATAGATAATACTAAATCCACCGGAGAAATGGAAACTTTGCATTGAGTCTCGAAAACTCGAGAACGAAGAGTACGAAACGTTGGTGAAGCGACGAGCCTATTTTCTTTAGAGAACGGGCGTCATTTCGCCATTTTTCCGAGACTTATTTCCGGTTGAGCCTGATGCCCCGGAGTGAGCGTTCGAATTTTCACCTCCTTCAATAAATAACCAAGCAAATTATTTGAATTTCAATGCCAAATGAATAAGCAAAGGGCGATGGAATGTCTGGATTGCATGAATATTGAAAAATAGTCAAAGCCCGAGGCTTCGACGAGCCTGTTGGACGATACGCTGTCCCCGGAAATGGGACAATATATATTCGAGGGTTGAAATTTCATCAAGATCGATAATCTCTCCGGCCCACGAATTTTGTCGCCGTGCCATGAATCTTTTTTTAAATAAAGCCTGAAAGAGCTTCTTTTTTTAAAAATTTCAACGATTCGTCATACACACCAGAAGATTTTTAAAAGAATATAATTAAATTATTAATTGATATATATTAATTACAAAAAAATATAAAATATGAAAAAATATAAAATATATAAATATGAAAAAATAAAGCCATTATTTGATATAGTAATTAATAAATTCAATGAATTAATAAATACATATAAAAATATAAAATATATGAATATCAAAAAAATATTTACATATAAATATTGATATAAATATTTCTAAATAAATCAATGAATAAATAAATTAATAAATTTAATAAATAATTGGATTTGTTAATAAATATATTCACTGCTTTGCTGGGTTCTGGATATAAATTTTGGCTCTTTCATTATGGCAGGTGGCTGCGGAGCAACATTTACTGGTGTAAACCGTGCGTCGAGACTCGTTGATGTGAATGCGGCAAACATATAAATGCCAATTAGTCGATCAAGACTAAATTCCGATATCCCTATTCGATAATTATAGTTCCTCACCTATATATCTATAGGTGAACATGCTCGTTTCCTCGATCCGCTCGAATAACCATGGGCGATGAGTTTTCATCGGTACACATGGAGCCAAAGCTTTTATGCTGGCTCTTGCTCGCATCCGCTCAGGCCACGCTCAGGAGGGCGAGAGAGTTTCTTCGACGAACCGTCTCGATGCCGAGCTCCGAACATCGTTAGACAAGCTTGCCAACTCTCTCTTGCAAACTCCCCTCCGAGAGCCAAACGACGATAGAGTCTCGTTGCTCAACCGAGCCTGTTACTCGTCTTTTTCGCACGAAAAACTCTCCGAAGATTCAAAAAAAAAACTCCACCCCCCACCCAGGCTGGCTGGTCGCTCGGATTCGATACGAAACAAAGTTCGTCTCACTCGATGGCTCAATTAATTTCATAATTTTTTGGTTTCATCGATTCGTAGTGCATGTGCAATTGTCGCGTTGCATGTGAGCGAGAAAGACCGAGTGGGGGTGGAGAGAGGGGAGGGGGTTGGGGCTGGGGAAAGGGGAAGAAAAAGAGGAAAAATGGTAGGAACGTAAACAATGCACTTGGATTCGTGAAGTGTAACACAAATGAGAAGCTTATGACGAAATAATCAAAGTAATAAAAGGAAAAAAGCTCCGGAGTAATTGAGAATTTATTGGACACGTGGAAAAGTTCAGGAGCTTTTATTTTTATTTTATTTTATCGAGGTCGAAATTCGACCGGGAATTTTCAATTCCCCGCCGATTCTCCCTTCGGTTTCCCACTTTTTATCGTATTACGGGATTTTTAACGATTTTTTAAACTCGGAACGAAATCGCCCCTGGCTCACGAGATTCTGCATTGAAAATCGAAAAGAATGAGCCCAAGTTTAACGTTTTTCCTGAAATTTTACCAGAGATATGAATTTCTCAAAATTGGGCTCATTTTTCAAAGCAAGTTTAACAGACTTGGTTGAAAAAATTAAGTTCCCATTTTAGGCTTTAATTCCGCGCCCTCTGGCACTTTGTTCTCCCCATTCTTATCGTTTTACCGCATTTTTTACTAATTTTTTACCGTCAAGCAGAATCGCCCCAGACTCACGAGATTCTGCATTAAAAAGCCAAAAGAATGAGCCCAAGTTGAACGATTTCCGTTTAATTTTGTGAGAGATATGAATTTTTCAAACCTGGGGTCATTTTGACCCCGAGGAAAAAAATTCAAATGACCATTCTAGGGTTAATGTTTTTTGGAGAAAATATATTATCTGTCGCTTGGAATTTGTAAGGAAAGATCGCGGAGAAAGGATAGTGATCGGCTGATGGGACGGGCGACTGAGCGACAATAACGATTCCGGCGTTTGATTTAGTGGAGCTGACGTCCATAAATCGCTCGAACCGTCACCTGTTTTCTGCGACTCGATATTGCCCTCTTTCCTTTACCAACTGAAACATCACCAGGCAGGAGGCGACGACAAAGAGAGGAGGGGGGAGAGATACTCTGGAGCGTTGCCGGGCTGTCTAGGAGTTGGATCATCTTTACGAGCCCCGTAGGAAATTTGCACGAAGCCTCAAAGTTTCCATCGTACATTCCTAAATAATTCAAAACGTTCAGGAGACATTTTTTCACCATCCCCACGGACCTATGTGCACATTATTGTTTATAATAAACAATAATAACAATTCGCACTCGACTATCCTCAACCCTCAAAAACTACCCCAGGCGACTTTAAATCCCTTTCTCCCTTCGTTCTCCATTTTTTAGGCCCACGTCGTTCCGTATCAAAAAAACGAAAAGAATGAGCCCAAGGTCAAGCCTTTTCGTTCAATTTAACCGAAGATGTGAATTTTTAAAAATTGGCCTCATTTTGACCCCAATTTTTCGGAGTAGGTAAAACGAATAAAAAAGCTTACCCTTCCAGAGCTAATGGCATATAACGTGTTCATGAAGTACATCGATGTCTCACACGACGAGCCTCCAGTTACTTGAAATATATAACATGATAATTATAGTTGGAGTTAGCGCGTGCAACGAGGATGCAAGAGGCGCAGGTGTGGCTACAACAGACTGACACATGCCTTGCATCGATGCTCATCGAATTAGCGTCCTCCTCTTCCTTCGATTAATGGTCCTTGGCGCTCGGAGCCAGCAGCAGCCTGCATCTCTTGCTCTTGGGCGACCCTTACAAGCTTTGCTCCTGTCGCGATTCAACACACGAATCTCAAACTACGTCCGGGGAATTGAGGCCTGCCTGAAATAGGCCAACAGCTTGCTCCGGACTTTTAAGTGGAAAAAGCTCGACAGCCAAACAGGCGAAGGGCGACATTTTTTTGTTTTTTCAATTATTTACCAATTTTTTTTTTTTTATTTTGGCAAATCGTTTTTTAGCAAACGATACGAAAGTGAAAAATCGAGGCGATCCGGATCACGATCCGATGAATTTCTCGTTAAATTTCGTAGCCAAGTAGTAAAAGTCAATGCTTGTCAGACACACCGACGTCTCTCCTCGTAATCGTTCTGTCCAAAGGCCTGTCCTTCCTTTTAATGGATAGAATAGTCGAGGGAGACAAAAGCTTTGTGGAGCGAGAGCTCGGACATCAGCGAGAGAAGAATCTCTCGCATGTTCATTTGATTCTGACAGAACGGATTAAAGGGAATTCCAGTTGGTTCGGACTCAGACGCTTTGACACAGAATTACAGGATTTTCAAGGTTTTTATCTGACGGAGTGGCACTGTTAAGGACTCTTCAATTAAATTTCATGTATATTTCAGTGGATCGCAATCGACCAATTCATTCAAATTGTTTCTAATTGAGTTCGTTCCCAGAAGAAAATTGCAACGAAATTATTTTTCTCCCGCTTGCCAGAGCCTATTATTTATATTTCGTATTCAATTGCGATGATAAAATTATCGATTTTCGCTCTTGGAAAAATAAATAGCATTGAAAAATTTGAGGAATCTTGAGGAAGCAATGTGCAAATTTCAATTTGCCAAAATGTCTAGAAAGTAAAGATAAACTTTTACACAATATTTAAGAAAATTAGCAGAAATTAATGCGGTTGAACGATTTTTCAAAAATCTCAGATTTTCGTAAAATTCAAAAAATCATAAAAGTCAAACCGTTCGACCGATTTTCCCCAAATTTAATACGAACCTTCCTATTATGATACTCTATTGATAAAAAAATAATGAGCAGTAAATCTGAAAATTTGCGGAAATTAGAGCGTCGACAGGCTTTTTTGAAAATTTCAAAATGCTGTAAAATTCGTATTTTTCTAGCGATTCCGACAAAATTATAACAGAATGAAGAGCTTGTATGGATTAACATCTGTGCAAAACGGGAGCCTTGTAGCTCGAGCCGTTCTCGAGTTATGAACGTTTGAATTTTACAGTGCCATTACACGCCCACACCCATCCGGACATTTTTTCTAGATATTGTTTTTTCGATGTTTTGACACAATTTTCCCGTGCCATAGTTTATTCTTCCATGAGGAATACAAACAAATATTAAATTTCGAAATAAAAATATTTGAAATATGAAATAAAATATGAACGTTGAAAAATTGAGCATCAGAGAGAAAATATAAAGGGCTTTAGGCAGGTGCTTTCGTGCTGTGTGTTGGAATGATTGGGGACGAATCGTTGAAAATAGTTGGTTAAGCAGCAAATATGAGAAAGTTGAAGAAAAAAAAGTTAGCTTTTAGTTGGCGACCTCCGGACAAGAGAAAACAAAGAATGGAGCTACAGACAGGCAGAAGGCTCGGTCGATTTGGTCTAAAACGTTTGAAAGGGAGAGAAAAGGCAAAGTGAAAAAAAAAGCTTTGCAGCCACATCTCCATTTTTGCCAAGCCTTTGGGCCTCTTTACTCTTAACGTCTCTCTCGCTCTCCCGAATACGTTCGTTTGTGCTAAAACGAAAAGCCCATTTTTCCGCACACTGTGTTTATCAGAAAAAAGTGTGTACGCGTGCGGTAAAGATTAAGGGAGGAAAAAATAGATAAAGACGAGCAACAGGGAAAAAGAACATTGTGAATGGAGAGAAAAGGTAAAGTTGGGAAAGAGAAAAGTGGAGACAGTGAACGTGATAGAGTGCCACTATTCAACAATCTCGAAACAGCGAGCATTTTCATGTTACACACCCCCCTCTCACGCATCCCTTTCACATTTTTTCCCTTGCATCCTCCCTCCCTCTCTCTCTCTCTCTCTTACTCGGTCCATTTTATTCGGTCGTTATCCCTCCAAGCCAAGAGACGAGTGGACCGCGAAACGGATGCTGCGTGACGGAGAATACAGAGGAATGATAGAGCAAAACCATAAATAGGAGAAAAATTGCCAAGACCAATGGACAAATAGCTCCGGAAAGCAACATTTATTTGAAGCCTAACCTGGGGTCTGCATGAGCCCAATTTTGAAAAATTCATATCTCCCACAAAATAAAACGATTCGTTTTTTAATGGAGAATCTCGTGAGCCTGGGGCAACGTTGCTTGGAGCCAAGAAATGCATCAAAACTGGGGTAAAACGATGAAAAACGGGAGAACGAATGGAGGAAGCGTGTGGGGGTAGTTTTTAGGGTTAATTTCAATCTCGATGGATGATGTTTCCATGAGAATGCCTGTAACTTGTAATAAAAACAATAACGAGATGGTTAATAGTTGGCAGCTTGAAAATAAAATGAAAAATAAAATGCAACAGTGATTCGATAATAAATTGGAATTAGTGAAAATCGATAATCGCATATAAAATCGGTTTTGAAATTGAATGATGGTAGGATTTTCCTGGATCCCAGTCTGTTGGCAAAATTTCCGAGTGCGCGCTAATTGACGTCATTGATCGAGCGGAAGAACGTGCTGGAGATTTAACGCTCCTTCTCTTCCTATTCTCTTCCATATGTGCGGCATCAACCAATGTGTGTGTATATGAAAAAGGGTTTGAAGGTTGGCATGGGCGGGCAGAGAATTAAGGGGGAGGGAGCCGAGCAGGGCGGAGCACAGAGGAATGTAAATCGGAAATCGGATTATAAACGATGGAGGTGCATGATTGAATCGAAATCATAGCGTAGCAGAAGCGAGAGAAAAAAAAAAAAGAAAATTACCAATTGTGGGTAACGTAATCTGCTACGTTCGTTTTTTTTTTTTTTTTTTTTTTTCCAAAAATTTAAATTTTTTAAGAAAAACTTAATTTTTACCATGATTTACCCAAATTTTTATTTAAACAATTAAAAAAAACTACAAGATTCCATCGTGAAATATATTTGGTCAAATTTATTATTCGAGACCGAAAAACAGAAAGTATTAGTGGAGATTTTTGTTACTTTTCAAGTCCAAGTGAATGCCGGAGGAGAATTTTTCAAATTTTTCGAGGTTTATTTCAATTTTATTCGGAATAGCCTGTAGAAAAAAAGTCAGGGATAGGTAGAAATCCATCGCTCAATATTCTCCGTTGGACGTAAAAATATTCGCACGGATTTATACGTGCAAATCACGTACTTTTTTCCATTCGTTTTATCCCAGCTATATCCGGGCTGTCACGAAGAAAGTAAAAAAAATTGAATAAAATAAAAGAGAAAAGAAATGTGAAGTTTGACACGTTGGAGAAATCCTTTTTTTTATTATTCCGCTTGGGTAGTTCCTGATAGAGCGTAATGTACAGAAACTCTCTCTCTCTCTCTCTCCCTGAAAAAAATAGTTTTTTTTATTATTATTTTTTATTTCATGATTATTCGCAATTTTGTACTCCTCGTGATTCTCGTTCGTCGAGAATCGTCGATGATGAGAATCCACGCAGAAACATCGCATTATTCGTCGGGAAATTCAATGCCCCGCTCTTTTATTATTGACCTCCGAATTATAACGAGCCAACCAATTTGACTAATTACGATGCATTGATGGCATATTAATTAATGGAGTTATTACACTAGCAGTTTTCTCTCACAACTTATTCACATTAAATATCGATGAATCAGCCATTAATGAATTATTTATTTCTCTCGCACTTGGCACGGTCGGTGAAAATAATAATAATAATAATAATAAATATGCTACGTCTTTTTAAAGTCGAAATTTGATCGATTTCCTGTACGTAAATCGTCTTTTTTTTCAATTCTCCATGAAATTTTCTTGTCAAGAGGAAAAAGAGGAAAAATTTGACAAACGAAGCATTTTTTTGGGTTGGATCAGGTTCGTTTTGCTGGTCTAGGGGACTGAGATGAAAAAAAAAGTGAGATTTGAATTGGTGCCAGGATGGAGGGTTTCCATAAGCTAGGGGAATGTTCGGCTCCAGCCTCATTATTCATGTATTTATTCGTTGTAATGAGGTAGCTTGGCGGTTTTTCCGGAACCTGGCTTTATCCATCTTTTATCGTATTCACTCAACGAGTCTTAAGCTACTTATCTCTAAATAATGAGCTTCCACGACGGTATCGGTTGTATTTTTTTATTTTTTATTTAAGGCTTTTCCTTTAAAAGTCAAATTTGCAAAAATTTACGAGCAATTATTTTGGGCCGTTTTTCGGTGTGTTTTTTTCTTTTCAAGTCGATCTTTTTGAGATAAAAATGGAATTTTTTTGCCTTCCAATTAATAAAGACTCGGCAAACTTTATTCTTTTTTTAAAAGTTTTTCGCGAGAAAATCGCGACGAATCTTCGTGCCATTTGAGCTGCGAGAAGATTTTGACGAGACGGTGAGAAAAAATTTTTGCATACATTCTCGCCCCGTCGTCCGACGAGGAGGATCGTCACATCCTCCTTTTTCTTTTTGCCTTTTGCCCCAGCTTCTCCCACATCCTCTTAATCCTCAAAAGTCAGAGCTAGAGAAGAAAAAAAAGAAGCACCAGATCCTTCGGAGTCTTGATTACATTTCCAGTCTCCGTTTTTTTGTCTGCTCTCCTTTCGTCTGTTCCTTCGAGTCCGGAATCAAAGTACTCGGAAGAGAGACGGCACAACTTGCGGTTTATTGGAGGAGCCTAATTCCATTTACACTTTTTTTTTTCTATGCCATTTCTTCAGAATTTTCCTTTTTCTTTAATACCTGCGATTTTCCATGTCAATCGCTCTCTCTCTCTCTCTCTCGTTCCATTTCGTATTTGCCATGACGATCAATTATTTTATGGGAAATATAGTAATATAGTAATCTTGGGTCAAGGAGACCCCAATTTTGTAAAATTCATGTCTCTGGTAAATTTAAACGAAAAGAGTTCAACTTGGGCTCATTCTTTTCGTTTTTTAATGGAGAATCACGTGAGCCTGAGTGAATTTTGCTTCGAGTTGAAAAATGCGTGAAAAATGGGGTAAAAGGATAAAAAACGTGAAAACGAAGGAAGAAAAGGCACGAGATTTAAAATAATTGGACAATTTGATAAATTGGCAAAGTTGGAGTAACTGCGTCCAATTTATTGGATTTAACTTTGCTTAGAAATAAAAAAAAAAGGCTAATCGAGACTGGATTTTCAATGCTCCGTATATCGGAGAAGAATGAACGTCGAGCTGAGATAAAAATTGGTGCCAAGGAAGAGCGTAAAGAGTGGAAGTTTGTTTGAGTCGTTGAATAAGAAATAATTGGTGGATTAAGGGTGATAGTTTTTGATAGATATATGTGATTATTCGTCGAGGTGAAAGCGGAGCCCGCGGAACGAGATAATTCATTACGAAAATTTCAATTAATACACATGGGCGATCCGTCGAACCGTTATACCGGAATTTCCTGCTCATTTCGCGTTCGATGCCCCCCCCCCCCTGCCCTCGTGCTCGCGGAGTCTCCATCGCATGCCCGAAATTCACTCCAATGCACACTTGCATTTATCAAATCGTATATTTTGCCAACTTGACTCTCCCGCGCGTACACTCGTTAAAGTTTCATTAACTCGTTTAAATGAAACAAATAAACTTGTAAATTTGCAAAATTTCGTATTACGCAAATTTGATTGAATTAATTATTTATTGTTGTTCGGCCTCGAGCGATTCGGCGCGGCTGCTGCATCGATACGTTTTTTATGGTGAAAATAAAATGGGTGAAACGAAACGACGCGGCTGGATAATGTGCGATTGGTACGAGATTAATTTAATATTTGAGGCGAGAGGAAATAAAATTGGAAGAAAAATCATTGTTCAATGAATTTCGAAGAAAAAATCATATTTTTATCGAAATTTTCTCTTTGTCTGCATTTCGATAAATCTATCGATATATTAATCTTATCCATTTCCTCTCAAACCTCCTAACCCTCTCAATCTTCGAACCGCTCCCCAAAGCCCCCGCATATATATATATATATATGGAGGGCCAAGGGAAACTCGTGTAAATAATGGAAAACACTTATTGGGAACTGAGTTATTTACCTCAAATGGTTGACGTTATTGAAACTATTTATTATTTATATTTTATCGGGGCTAACGTGCCAAGATCGATTGGCAAGTTTTGCAGGAAACTCGGGGCTCTAAATGAGGCCAATTTAGAAAAATTCATATCTCTCACAAAATTAAACGAAAAGAGTTCAACTTTTTAATGGAGAATCTCGTGAGTCTGGGTGAATTGAGGTAAAAGTTAAAATATGCGGTAAAACGATGAGAAGGTGAAATCAAAGTCGATTTTTAGCACAAAAATGATTGCTCGTTATAAAATAAATATAAATTTTGGTAGGAAAGGAAAAACAAAACTTCGGATTTTTCGGGACCGGCTAAGCATTCATTTTCCGTCATAATGTAAAAAGATAAATTGAAAAATATTGGAAAAGCGATTGGCACCAATTCGCTTGCCAAGCCTCAATCATTCGCCGTTATTCAGAAATTTAATTTAACAAGTTGGAATCCCCCGTTCTCTCTGGCTCTCGGAGTCTCGAAACTGCTCGGCCCAGCGCCCCAGCACAGAATACGAGAGAATCAAACACTCCTGTCCTCATCGGGTTAGTAAGGAAATGAAATTCTCGAATAGCCTCCGGCCCGACTCGAGTCTACGGGCATTATACGCCGATCTACATAATATATATCTATGGAATTATGACGAGTGCGGATTTATCATTTATTCGGGAGCTTGCGCGATCGAAAATCCAAGCGACGAGTCAATCGAGCTCGCTGACCATTTCCAATCGATTTTTCCCTCAAAATGACCAACTTGAAATTTAAACAGCCACGAGACTCTGTCAGATCGAGACAAAAAAATCATGTCAAGGCTCTCGCGATTCATTTTCGCACAACGAAAATAGAGTCCGAAGGAAATTCCTTAAAAAAAACTCGCGACGAAACAATTTCAAGGTCATCGTTTACCATTTGTAAAGAAATTTGGCATCAAGACTAATCCAGACGACACGAGACGTCGCATTGACGAGACACGTGCTACGCGTTCCAGTCTCACGCTTACACATATTTCGGGCCAAATAGGGAAAGTGAAACGAGCGAGAAAAACCTTTCAATGTCTATAGAACGATTCGAAAGACCGGGAATTCTTTAAGAGCATTTTATATAGTGAGTGTCCGAGAGTCATTTATTTTTTCTATCGAGACACTTTGTTTTTTTCGTTTTTTTCCAAAAACTTTCACATTTTTCGCAACAGAAATTCGAGATTCGGGGATTTTGCTTCCTCATAGAGGAAGCTATGTGATGGTAAACATTTTTTTTTCAAATTTCAATGTCGATGTCCGCAAAATGTCCCAAAATGTCCGGATGTGCGTGTGTATTTTATGGGACTGTAAAATTCAAACGTTCATAACTCGAGAACGGCTCGAGCTACAAGGCTCCCGTTTTGCACAGATGTTAATCCATACGAGCTCTTCATTCTCTTATAATTTTGTCGGAATTGTTAGAAAAATACGAATTTTACAGCATTTTGAAATTTTCAAAAAAGCCTGTCGACGCTCTAATTTCCGCAATTTTTCAGATTTACTGCTCATTATTTTTTTATCAATAGAGTATCATAATAGGAAGGTCCGTATTAAATTTGGGGAAAATCGGTCAAACGGTTTGACTTTTATGATTATTTGAATTTAACGAAAATCTGAGATTTTTGAAAAATCGTCCAACCGCATTAATTTCTGCTAATTTCCTTAAATATCGTGCATAAGCTTGTACTTTTGCTCTTTCCTTATTTATGTCTCTGATAAAATTTGAAAAAAACTACAAGAATCAATAGGAAATGAGTCCTTGGAGGAAGAGAACACAGGATGATGCTGTAGAGTTGGAACAGAAGAGTAATGAGGAAAAAAATGGGGCACGGCTTGCCAATTTGTCATGGAATTTGTCGTGGAGCTATGGACGTTTGTATGGGCATCGATAACATGGCTACGGAACGTGGCTCTGGATATATAGATAGGAGTGTGTGGCAAGGACGAAAAACGTTTTAAAGTTTGAACGAGATGGAAGAAGGACGACGGCTTGGACTTTGGCTTCGCTAGTCTCGATGTACAGAAAAGCAATTGATTATATATAGATGGACGGATTACTTTGAGGATGGAAAAAGTTGACAGATTTTTGTTGATCCCCGAGGGAACTCTGGGGCTTGAAACAGGTGAGTTGCTGGGGTAAAAATGAGGCAAATTTTGGAAAAATTCATATCTCCGGTAAAATTGAAGGAAAAGCGTTCAACTTGGGCTCATTATTTTCGTTTTTTTTTTTTAAGTCAAAAAATGGGCGAAAAATGGGGGAAAATAGTGGTTGGTGAAAGGAGCGAAAAAAGTAAAGAATAAAGGTCTGAGCTTCGGCGGAGGCAAGATTGGAAGAGGACAGCGAGGGGCGAGCGGATGGTAAATTATGCGAATGAAGAGCGAGAGCAGCAGGGTTGCTTGAAAAAATCTGAAAATGCGAGAGCGACCGCGAGGAAGAAAAAGCAGAGAAAGGAAAATAATGTAAAGAAAAAGGGCAGAAATATAAAAGTGGGATTAAGATTTCAAGAGTGTGGTGAAGTTTTGTTTCTCTTTTCTTTTGTTTTTTCTTTCACTCCAAGAGCCGATGGTCCATACTCCCCGAAGCTTTGCGCTCTTGAGCTCTAAAATTTCCACCATCTCTTATTTCATCACAGACGAAAGGAAGGAAAGCGAAAATCCTGCGAGAAATCCTCCTTTTCCTATCCCCTCGGAATACCTCATCTTCTCTCTTCGCTTTTACTTCCTGAATAAACTTTCCCGGACATGTACAGCCGAGCCAAAAACTTGTTAAAATCTTGTCGACTCTCGTTATTCGACAAAATTGACTCTCCTCTGCTTGTGCAAAAGCGAATATCAACAATTTTCAACGGCAATTACACACTGGGTCAAATTGACCCGGATCTATTGATCGGCTCGTCCCCGAGAGACTTTCGCTCGCGGTTTCGTTTGCTTTTCGTATATCGGAATGTTTGTGAGTGATGAAAATATGAGAAACATCCATTTTTCGGGTTGACAAAATTTTCAAATTTTTTCCATTTTTTTCAAATTTTCAATAAGTCATTGAATTATAATTTTAAAAATTTATTTCGCAACTTTTATTGGTTACGAACAGTATTGCCGAAAAGGGCATTCAAAAAACACAACAAAAGCACGAAAAATTTTGTCGGGGTCAATTTGACCCAGTGTCGAATTCGGAATATCTGCCAGTTCTCAATCATCACTGAATCGTCCCCGGCGCGTTTAATCGTGTATGGCCACACTCGCATTTACGTTTGGCCACGGCAAATACACACTGGGTCAAATTGACCCGGAGCCGAATTGGCCGGTTATCAAGAGAGTTTCGCTTCGGTTTTCGTCTCGGACTACGCGTGAGTCGTAAAAACGTCAAAAACGTCCAATTTTTTCGTCCCAAAACAATTTTGGATTTTTACAAATTTTCGAAAAATTATCAAATTGTTAAAAAAAAATTTTATTCGACAGCATTCCCGAAACCAGGCGTCAAAAAACGAACAAAAAGACGAAAAAATTTGCCCGGGTCAATTTGACCCAGTGTGGTCGAAGAGGATTATACGAAATTTGAGTGGTTTGCGGTCTTAGTTCGTGAAACGCTGGAGGCCGCGACGAGATTCTTTTACGATTTATCGAGATTGGAACCGGTCGAAGAAAGAATCGTAGGGCAAGGGCGGGGCGGGGGAGGGGCGGTGCAGACGGGGGTTGTGGTTTAAGGGGATCGTAAAAGTAAAGCTCGAAATGAAAGTAGTGGTCGGGGAAGGGAAGGATATTGAGAAGTGAGAAAATGTACACGCCGGTGAAAATTGGAAGAAGCCTTTGGCCGCGTTCCGCGTGCGTTCGAAAAGAAAAATAATTTAAAAAAACACGTTAAACGTGCAAACGCGGAAGAAAAAGTCGAGCAGTTTCGATTTTCTCTGGAAAATATTTGTCGAGAAACCATGCCCCGCGGCAATCATTCGTTTCCTCTTGAGCTTTGTCACTCTCACGTTTTTCCGATCCTGTTTTCTTCACCCCCGACGAGTACATCACGAACGCAGTTATATGGGACAATAACAAAAACGCAAGATCGACCGTAGTTTCTTCATATTTCAATTTATCCCTCGCGATGGACACACATGGGTCTGGAGCTTCGAGCCCATTCACTGAATCCCGTGAATTTCGCATTTTTCCATTACCATTCGATAACAATAATAAAAAAAATATTCTTATAGCATTTTTTGATCCAACATTTCGAGAAAAAAAAAAAACAAGGTGATGGGAAAAAATATTTCCATCATTTTTTCAACCCTTGGTTGAAATTTCTCATTTTTCGTATCGATTATCATTTAAAAACAATGATAAAAAGACATTTTTTCGATCACGCCGTGCAGCCTCTTTTTCTTTAGACCCAAAACTACTTTCCTGAATTTTTTCCGATTTTTTTAACGAGCCCAAGACAGTAAAAAATGATAGGGTCCCTGAGACCCATGGGTGTCTAGGGAGGTGCGCTAATTGCAGTGTGTCTGCGGACAGTTAATCAATAACAACCGAACGTAGAGATCGCGATAAATTCAAAGAGAAAGAAAAACTTGCAATCGATAACGAAGACGTCGAATTAAAAGATAAAACACTGCGAACCACTTAACGAACCAACAGCTCGACAGATCTCTCAGTAATTAATTGGAAACGGTGACAAAAACAACACAAGTGATTATTCATTCGCCCTATCGATAAGTAATGAGAATCCGGGAAAAGCATTCAATTTAAAGGGATTGAAAAACCCGACGAAACAGAGTTTCCGAGATTCCGTGTTGTGTTACAATTCAATTGAAACGTCGAACGTTTCAAGAATTCTATAAACCCGTTGAAACTATAAACTTGTTCCAAGCGATACGCTTTACTTTCTGTTGAGATTCTACTACATGTTTTATTCACTGGGGCTCCGCGAATCTTTTCAGAAACATGTAAATACATAATGAAACTTGGATATTTTAAATTATTTATTTAGAACGGCGCTGATGAGATTTTCAAACACGAAGCCGTTACGAATTCACTCACTTTTTTACCAAAGTTTTTATGCACTCAGCAAATTCATTTACTCACGATTCGCTGCTCATATCGCCCCGAGAGCGAGGAACGAGTGGAGAAAGCTCCACGTGCCGGTTGTCGAGAGCGCACAGAGGGACTTTGAAGTTTACCGAGAAATACGAAAAATTCTTGGAAAATGGCACTGGATTTCGATGTTTGTTGACTTCGAGGGCTGTTAATTCCGTTTGACACATATTCGCTCGATAACACACATTTCTCACGATTTTCTAAAATCCGCAAACACTTTATCACGTTTTTTTCGATATCACGATTTTTTTTTTCGTCCTTAACCCCCGATGTGGGGGAGGCACGCTTGTTCCGCGATCTGTGAAGCGTCATATATTCAATCGACTCGGCGATTTTGATTTTTTCATCACTTTTTCATCGAATTAAACGCCTCCGAGCAATCCACTTCACGCGATACGAATTAATATTTCGACTTGTTTGTGCGGCGAGTTATTCGATCGATCACAAACTCTCAAAAAACCGAATGAATATTTAATATTTCGAGGACCGTTGGAAATAATATGTTTTGTTTAGTTTATTCTCTACTGCGCATAGTTTCGCGCATAGACGCCGCGCCGTGAGGGCCGTCAGCAACAATAACAATAGACGAAGCGCGTCACTGGACTGGTGGTCAGTAGTTTTCCCGATTTCGAAGCGATAGGAGGCTCTTTGTCGTCCCGCGGAATAAACTCTTGAAAAATGTCGCAGGGAACGATGTCGGGAAGGACATACGTTCGAAATATTCGGATCAAACGAGAACTGGTCCTCGAATGGGACTATTTGGACCGCGAAATATGGGTATGTCGATGCGTTTACCTTACACGAAAAAATGAAAAAGCGGTTGGCGAAAAATACTCGTCGTATTGCAGCTCTTTCCCCGTCCAACTTTTTCCGCTCCATCTTGATCCTCCTCGTTTCAGAATCATCGTAAAATCATTAAAAAATTTCCATAACAAATGATTTCGTCGACTTGTTCTCTCTTTGAAATCGATATTTTTCAATCGATTAATTCGAAAAAAAATACAACTATTCGAGGCGGCGTCTCGCCATTTTCTTTAACAAAGAAAAAATATTTTTATCTCCGATAATTTTTCCGGAATCGGCGACTAAACGTCGTCGAACCGAAAATTCAACGTAACATTGAAAATTTTAGGGAAAAATATTGCCTCAATATTTTTTCCTCGAAATATTCAAATTTCATCAACAGTTGTTGTCGTGGCGTAGTTCTCGCACTGCCCGCGCGACAGCGCCACTCGCTAAGGCGGTCGGTCGCTGTCGACGCTCTACCAGTCGAGCAGTTCGCCTTGAGCCAGTCTCCGCGAGATGGCGCGACTGGAGCCGGTCAAGCGGTGTTTACAGCGTTGGGTAAATTTTCCGAGAACTCCGAGGCTCTCTGCCATCGATAAATAGATACAGAGCAGTGTTTTTACCGATTGTTATTATCGCGGGCGAATAGAAGGAAGTATTGACGCTGAGTATCGAAATTTTCGTGTTTTTCGACGGACGCGGCGATGGAGGAGCGTCCTTCGCACGTGTTTGTGCGCCTCGACCGAGCTGTGAGTAACATCGGAAGGTTAAGCGCGCAGAGCCTTTCGCAGAACCAACAGCTCCTGGTGTTTTCTTGTAAACAAACTCAGTCACGACTTCCCCCTCCCTTTTGAGCGTCCCAGCAACTTTCGCCGGCGCTTCTGTGCGTACGCGATTCTCTCCCATCGCGTAATATTCTCCCCGTGCCATCGCGATCGTCCGATGATTGGAAATAAATGGATTTTTCATCGATTCGCTCCGAGACTCGAACGAAATATTCCGAGAAACTGTTTTTCATGCATTTTTTTTTTAACGCCCTCGAACATCGTGGCCGAAAAATATTAACTCGCGGGCGGCTTTTCCACTTCGGTCAGCATTTCCACCCTCTATATTTTTTCTGTCACTTGACGTTGTTTCGCTTCGTATATATTCGAGCATATGGATAATGTATACAAGGACAAGAGGCTGTGGGCTGATGCTACGGTTTTAGTTTGGACGAGAAGGCAACCCTCGTAAATTCTTACGCTCGGCTGGTGGCTGAATTGTACGGTGGCTCGTTGCGTACTCTCGGCCAGCAGCCGGTAGCAACCAGAATTCTCATAAGAAAAAATATACAGATACGAACGTGCGCGCTCTCTCTCTCTCTCTCTCGCTCTTGCTGTGGTCTCTCCAATTTCTCCGCGTTATGCTCTTCTTGAGTTTGCCAGAAAAGCTCTCAGCTACCAATCTCGCCATGTTATGTATACAAACACACACCACACACAGATATTCCAATTTCTATACAGATATATTTTTATTTATCTACCCGTAGCTCTGGATTTCCTTCCTACGTCGAAATTCCATTTTTTCTCTTCTCCAGAAGCTTCAAAACTTGTAAATATTTACAGCGAGTAGTTCGCTATAACGCCAAACAATTTTCCAATTTTAGACACCAATTTTTCGCCCGCAAAATGCCTTAATTAAAGGTTATCAAGAAAATCCTTAGCGAGATCTCGATCTTTGACCCTTTGAGTACACACTGGGTCTTTTTGACCCGAATTTTTTTTTCTTTCACAAATTGCTTGGTATTCAATGGAAGCGAAACTTTTTGCATATAATTTTCGTTTTCATCAATAAATAAATTCAAAATCAATAAATGAATTTAAATGAATAAATAAATTTGAATTCATTTTAAATAAATAAATATAAATAATCCAAAATTAATTAATCAATATAAATAAATTCAAAAATGATTAATAAATACAAATGGATAAATAAAAATAAAATAAATAAATAAATTCCGAATAATTCATAAAATATCGATAATTAACAACAAAAAACGTTTCTACATAAAAAAATGTATATTTAACGGAATATGACGACTTGAAAAATGCTTCGGGTCAGATTGACCCATTGTACACCCCCGGGATGTGTGTACTCCCAGGATTAAGGAGGTTCACGAGCGTAAAAAAATTCTTTCGGTCCAAAGACTCAGAAAATCAATTTATTGAGATGAAAAATTTTTCATCCGATGGGGGGGGAGGGGGGGGGGGGGTGCCATCCCCTTGAATGAGAAACAAGTGGAGCCAGGAAATTAAGAAATGTGCATTGCTCCCACACCAATTATCTTTCTCTCGTCATTATGAGACGGGAGGAACGTCACTCTCGTTAATGACGTAACGAGAACTAGCGCGAACGAGCGTGTAACCCTTCCGGCGCATTAAACTTTCGAGAGTCTGTTGCAACCTCCAAGTATCCCCGTTCGTTTTTCTCATCAGCTAAGCTCTCGCTCGTTACGTCCTTCGATCCTCTTAGTCCCGGCTCTTTATTATTTTTTCCAATTTTTCCTTCTTCGTTCATTCTCAACTTCGGATAATGAATTTTCGTTCACCGAAAAAAACGTATTCGAAATTAATTTTATTCGAAATTGAAAAATTAATTTTCTTGAAATCCAAAAATTCATTCCATTGAAATTCAAAAATCTCTTATTAAAATAAAAAAAAATCTTTTATTTAAATTCCAAATTAATTTTATCAAAATTCCAAAAGTAATTTGATTTAAATTCAAAAATTAAATTTATACAAATTAATCAATTATTTTTATTGAAATTGACTTTTTTAAAATTGATTACCTCAAATTGATTAATTAATTAGAATTGACTTTTGTAAATATAAATTCGTCGAAAAAAAAAACAAAAATTTTCCATGTTTTTCAAGATTTTCCACAAACAAAAAACAAAAAAACTAGAAATTCGTTGATTCGAGTGAAAATGAGTGGAAGATCGGTTTCGGGTCAATTTGACCCAGTGGGTTTCTTTCCGTAATATTTCGGGATTTACAACGTTTCGTATAAAAATCGTTCGACTTTTACGTGACGATGCAACATCCTTAACAGATCGAGAAATGAGTTGTTTTCTTTTTTCACGTGGATGATATTTCTCATTGAAATGGTTCACTTGGACATGAGACCGAAGCAAAGTACTACTCGTACTACTCAACGCGTCTCCATGGTAACGCCTCGTCGTGATCTCACCCTATCTAACTCTGTACCAGCGCCCCTTCCCCCTCTCCCTCCGATTTTCATCCTTCCTTCACGTATGGGCGATTTCATAAAAATTCATCATTTTCCACTCACTTTTCCGCTACTTCCGCATTCGAACGATCGAATATTGGGGTTCACATTTTTTCGCAACCATTAAACGACGAATTTCATTTATTTATAACCGTAGAATCGTAAGCCGCGACTTCAAATCCCTTTCCTCCATTCGTTTTCCCGATTTTTATCGGTTTACCACATTTTTGACCACGTTCCCGACTCCAAGCAAAATCGCTCCAGGCCCACGTGATTCTGCATTAAAAAACGAAAAGAATGAGCCCAAATTCAACTTTTTTCGTTAAATTTGACCAGAGATATGAATTTTTTAAAATTGGGGTCAATTTGACCCCAGCTTACCGGAATAGTTGAAAAAAAAAGTTGCAAGCAAAATTGCTCTCGCCTCACGTGATTCTGCATTAAAAAAACAAAAAGAATGAGTCCAAGTTGAAAATTTTTCGTAAAATTTAATCAAAGATATGAATTTTCCAAAATCGGGGTCATTTTGACCCAAGGTTACCGGAACAACTAGACAAAATGTGATTAAATGCCAGATTTTCGTAGGTAAAGGTCTCGATATTATTCGACATAAAAGATCCCATATGCGTGTGTGTGAATATCTATATAGGATCCTCGGGGTTTTCGTAATGTACGTGTGTCTTGCTTTTCCAGCCCCTATTCGCTCTTGTTCCATTCTCCATATAACCTGTACAGCACGCGATTTCACAAGATTACGAGAATATCCCCTGTCCCGTATAACCCTCGCTCTTTCCTTGTCCTCCTCTATTTGGCTCCTTCGATCTCTCGTGCGACGGGAGCTTCGCGCCACGAAACCTCTACCTATTCATTCGCCTCGATAATACAATGCCCAATTTTTCAATACCTTATCCTCGTCGCGCAATAAAGTTCGACAAGAAATTACGTTTCCTTCATTTTTCCTTGCGCAATTTTTCAAGCTCGATTTCATAATATTCAAAAATTCACAATTTCTCATTATTTCTTCAAACTACGTGACGAAAATATTTCGCTGCAGGTATTCCAAATGGGGGAACGATATTTTTATCCATTCGTCTCTATTTCTCGACTTTTTCCTTGTCCTCCCTCTGTTCGTCGTTAACGTAACGTTAAGAATGAAATATTCATGGTCTAGAATCGGTACGGGCTAAAAATCAGTTTTCCCAAGACCAGAGAAGAAAAAAATAAACGAGGGCGTTGCAAGGTGACCAAAAGTTGAATATTCCTCGGTGGTAGATCGTACGAAGGCTCAACTTTCGCTTGTATATTTCTCACTGGATGCTGAATGGCGTCTCTGGGAAATTTGAAGCGCATGTGCGACGCAGCTGTGACGTTCACGTTACCCCCTCAATCTCTTTCTCTCGTTCTCTCTCCCTCCCCCTTTTTCTCTCCGTCTCTCGAGGGCTTCTAAAAATAAGATCATCCCCTTTTTTTGTCCCTTCTCTTAACTCCGATGCACCGCACCGAGCACATGCATTTGAAAAAAATGGCCAATCGTACGAGAAATAAAAACTATACTCGAGAGTTTCTCAAAGTTTCAAAAAATTCTGTCAAAATTCTGATCTTTCGCGTTGCCACTGTGTTTTTTTTTTTTTTTTCTTATTCTTTCACGAGCAAAATACGAAATTCAAGAATTTTTCCAACGGAGCAAAACGCACGCGCGTGCTTCGAATTCTCTAGCACGTATCTCGATACATTAAACGATATATCGTGTGACGGACATCCCTCTCCGATCGTACGTGCTTTGCTTTTTATTAAGATATCGCTCGAGCAAGGCGTCAAACTAAAAAAAAGCGCCTTAAGGAGCTTGGCCACATACGACAATATGATAAGAATTTAATAAAATTTGGTGATAATATTCTTCAGCATCAAACACGATGACACTAATTTTTTTTCTATTTTTCGTCCTCATATTTGTCGAATAATTTGAAATTACAATGTGCATAATTAATATCTGAATCCTAGGCTGATGAATGTAAACTCAAGTGTTCAATAACTCGAAAACGATGTAGAAGGAAAATCTTGAAAAAATTTTATATTATTTTTTAAATTCAAATTGATAAATTTAATTTTTCTAATGTTAATTTCAATTGAATTAAAATAATTAATTCAATTCAATTTAATTTTAATTTCCATTTTAATTTAATTTCAATTCAATTTTTTTTTTTTTGAAATTTATCTTCATTTTAATTTTCTTTCCATTTTATTTTATCTGGAATAATGAATTTTAATTTTAATAAAATTTATATATTTGAGAGCGAAGAGTATACTCACGAAATTGTATAAAATTCTAATAATTTGGAATTCTCCTATAAGTTAGTGGGGCAAAAAGTTTCGAGAAGCTTTTGAATTAATTGAAATATTTTTCTAGGCTTTTTGTCCTGATGTGAAATTGATATTTCGTTCAGTATGTTGGATACGTGTTGATGCTAACACCGAGAATAATAACACACACTGCTGAGAGTGATATTGGATGAGGGTAGGTATGAGGGTTGGATCGGTTTTAATAATAAAAAGGAAGAATCCTTGTGTCAGCTGGTTCGTTCATTAGAGCCATGTGACGCTTTGCTCGTCTCTTCCTCTCAGTGTCTTCGTCTCATTCATTTTTTATCTCGCTCTGATTCGGCGTGAACTAGCTCGAACGAACACGGAACGTCATACAGAAATCACGTCGTCCCTGGCGATCAGAAGACGAGAAATTTCGTGAATCCATTGTGTGTGTGTGTGTGTGTGTGTGTGTTTTTGTTTTTTTTCCGAGCCCCTACCGGCGTCTTCACTTTGTCCGAAAGAGAGACAGAGACATGGTGGCCAGGATTAGATCTCCCCAAACCCACTTGACGTTAATTTCGTCGAGACCCTTCCTCAAACTATCAAATTTCCTTGTGCGACAATAACTTCGTGTTTTCAATGACATTCTATCACGCGGGGTCAAATTAACCCCAGTTAATCGCTCGCCACGTGGCCAAAATCGTTCCGAAGGACGCGCAAAAATTCAGGGAGTTAGTTCAAACCTTCCCGAACAAGAATATCCCGGGAAATAATTTTTATCAATTTTTTAAAACGGCGACAAAAATTCCGCAAAGTAACAGTGTAAGAAAAAAATAAATAAAAAAAATTCAGGCACTCGGAAACACCGCTGAAAATTGACCTTGGGGTCATTTTGACCCCTCGGTTTTTTGTTGAATAAAAACAATCGACCTTACGACGAAAATCCACTTTGGAATAAATTTCTTTCGGGAGCACAAGTTTCGGCGATTTTTTAACGAAACAAAGTCACAGAATATCGAAGGAAAAGAATGAATGCGAGTGAGAAAGGATAATGTATTCGTACAAGATTGGAGACGAATTGTTTGAATGATAAATTCAAACAATGAGAATTGACGAGCGCGCTCCAACTCGAGAGGCTCAAGCGTTCGAGAGGTGGTAACCTTTGAAGCGCGAGAGAGCGAGAGGGGGAGAGCGCGAGCGAGCGAGTGCTTGTCGTCGGCCACGAGTATTTCTCTTCCCGGCGCGCATTGATATCAAAGATGGCCGCTGTCGGAGAAGCGGCGCTGTGTCTGCGCGGCGGAGGTGCGCGTTGGTCGACGCAGAGCAAAGCGCGCCAGCGCGGAGCGCGAGAGAGGGACACAAGGCGAGGAGGGAGGGTGCGGGCGAGAGCGAGAGAGCGAGCGTGAACCGGTGGCATCGTCCGTTCCCAGCGGTTCCGTGTTCCTGTGGCTCAGTCGCAAGGAGACCACGCACTGTGGCGGTCTCTCTGGTCTTTATGTCGTTATATTTATAACCGAGTGCTTTTTTTCCCACTATTTCGTCTCTGTTTTTATTTTATTCTCTGTGCCCCGATAATTGGCTCTCTAAAAAAAAAAGCCCGGAAATTTGATCGCGCAGATATTCCATGACGCGCGAAAAGAAAAATCACGGAATAAAAAGGAACGAGTGTGTTTTGTAGTGCCGGAGGATTTATTCCGCGAGCTCGCCAAAACGTGCTTTCGGGTCTTTGTGTTTACGAAACGAGCAGAAACGGTGGGAATATTAAAAATCGAAAAACACACAAAGAAAAAGTGAAAAATTCATGGCGAACGTGAAAATATAATAAATCCCCCGATCGTGAACGTAAAGTTTATTTGTTATTCGATTGTTTGCTTGTGAGTGCGCGCGTTTTGGAATATTATTCAAAAAAAAACGGTGTCGAACGAGTTTTTTCGTTGGTGCGTTTGCGGCTCTCGATGTTTTGACCTCCAAGCTCCGGAGATCGATCTCGCAGACTGAAACAAAAACAAAACCTTTTTTTATAACTTAAAATTGGTGGAAAGATAAAAAGAGAAACGGTTTCTCGCTCGCTCGGACAAATCGCTTGTCCTCGATCCCTCCAACGCGCCCAAAGCCGAAACTCTCCTGACCCAACGAAGAAGAAACAACATTACGCTTCGAGACAGTGTCTCTCGCTTTTTTTTACCACACATACGCGCTACGTTCTCTCGCGAGTATAAAATACGTTCGATATTGTGATTATCGCTTCGCGGATTTCAATCGGAGACTGTAATTTCTCATCACAGAAAAAAATAATAATAAATTTCCGACAAAGGGCACGAAAATAAATACTTTCTCTGCTGCGCGCGTGTGTGCGGGGGGGGAGGTCAAAGAAAACAAATACAACGGATCTTTGGATTCGTAATTTATCTCGCGCAACGGTGGAGCAAAACGGCCTCAAACTGTGGGGCTCTGGGGCGTTCTTCCTTCCTCCGCAAGGGATGTACTACCCTGTAAGTTGCCCTTAATTCTCTAATTCCTTTATTTTTATTCGCTGGCTCGAAAAATCCGCGGCAAATCTGAAAATTCGCAGAAAAACAAAAAAAAGGGAGAAACTCGCAGCGTCCTCGACGACGCTTTCTCGACGTCGGGCGTCGGGTCGAAAACCACACGAGGCTATTTTAGCCCGGTCGAACACTCGCCTCTCTCTCGCTCCCTGTCCCTCGTAATTTTATTAAAATCTCCCAATTATTTATCATTTCCATGTCACGTTGTCATCGTCTCGAATCCAAAATCTCAAATCCCCGTACGTGGCTTTCCGATTTTCATACGAAAAATCGCGTAAACGTTGACCGAGCGAATTATAAATCGAGAAAATTTAAAAAATATATAAAAAAATTAAAATTAAGCGAAATAAACGATTCTATAAATTTGTAACGATGTTCCTCATTATTTATTTGAGCAGAGTGCCAAATTTGCGGAAAGTCTTTGTCAAAAATAGTGGAGCACACTTTTTTGCCATTCGAGAGTTGAATTTATTGAAAAAAAATGAAAAAAGTTGATGAATCATCGAAATAATGATTGAAGAATAAATTTTTTGTATTATTTTTCAGCCGAATCTTAAAAAATTTCGTAAATTATTATTCCGACTGAATTCCTTCGATTTATTCACGATTTTTGTTTTTTTTTTTATCTCCTAATTTGGGTTTTTCTCATTTTTTTCGAATATTTTTCGAAATATGAATTTGTTGGTAAATAATTCGACATTGACGTCGACGATAGTGCGAGGCGGATTTGCTAATTTTCGTTCAAATTGGAGGTTATGTTCGGCGAAGCGGTATTTGATGCGGCGTCGCGACGTCCGCCGCAACGAGGCGGCGGACGTCGGTTACCCGCACTGACTACGACGACGGCGACGTCGATATTTTCAAACACGGATTCGCCATTGTCATTGCGACTGCCCCCTCCCTCCGCGCCCTTCTCCCTCGCCTTCTCCTCTCGTGCACGATTCTTCGCGCATATAGAGTCTGTTGCCGCTTTTTCCTCTTTGTCAATTGCATACGCACATTAACCGTACCATTCGTCCTCCCGCCGACTATTCTCACTACGACAACGTGTGCGTTCGACCGATTTCAATTATCTTTTCATTCCTCATTTGCGAACTCTTTTTCATGCCCACACTTTTCGAGCCAATCCACTCTAACCAGAATTCACAATACTTTTCATTTTATTTTTCCACCTCTAATCACTCACTGCCACGTGTTTCACACGAAAATCCAAAAAAAAAAAAAAAACCGTCCAACTCATATTTTTCCGACAATTTTTCCATTTCTTTTCAATATTCCTGCAAAAACGACAGAAAAAAAAAATTTCGCACGAAAGAATGATTAAATTCGATGTGAAACTTTTTTTCAACAATTTTTTCAATTATTCCTGCAATTTTCCTGCAAAAAGAAGAGGAGAAAATACATTTCGCACGAAAAGATAATAAAAAAACTTCGATGTGACGTACTTTTTCCATGATTTTCCGAATTATCTCTGGAATTTTCCTGCAAAAAAGACAGAAAAAAAATCGTTTCGCAAGGCAAAAAAATAAAACTCGATGTGACATTTCTTCTCGATGATTTTTCCAATTACTCATGCAATTTTTTTGCACCAAAGACAGAAAATAATTGTTTCGAACGAAAAAATAGCAAAAACTTGGTTATGACATTTATCTCGAATTATCTCTGTAATTTTCATGTGAAAAAAAACCTTTCGTACAAAAAGAAATAGAAATTTTCGATGTGACAATATTTTTTCGATGATTTTTCGATTTATTTCTCAAATTTCTCGTGCACAAAAGAGAGAGAATGAAAATGCATGAAATTATTTGTCCAAGAAGGAGAAACGAATTTGGCGACGATTCGGTGTGTGTTTTAAGGGAAAACAATTCGGGGCAATGGGGAATTTGTCGTCTCAGGTACGAAATAATCGTCTTGGGAATTTGGAGAGACCGTAGGAAGAATTAAGTTTTAGGTATAGATGGAGAGAGCAGGAGGATGAAGGCTCTAGCCTCACTGTATATTATCATTGTTGTTATTATTATTATTATTTATTGTTTGGAAGGCTCCGAATGTGCCGCATAATACTCGCTATTAAATCCTAAAGGAAGGAAAGTCCCTTTGGCCTGGACCCAGGTATAGAGAGAAGACTCTCCGTAGGATTGAATTTCGCACACAATATAAAGCTGACCTTTCCTTTCATCCGGGGACACACACCGCGCGCGGCTACGTCTCACCCAACGTTTTTCTTTATCCTCTCCGACCGTGGTGCTCATTTTCATCTTTCTAGCTTTACGTACGAAATTTTTTCCCATCATCCTGAAGCCCGTTAGGTTCGAATGCAACGAAAAATATTCATTTTTTTCCATTATTTGGATTATTTTCGAAATTATTCCAATTTTTCGAGCCATTATTTTTTTATCACGGCAAAAAAACGACCCCTTGATTATATCAATTGATTCGGCGCGGGATGAAATTAACTTTGGCGAGAAAAGAATTAATTTTAATTTTTCGAAAATCTCAGAATTTTCGTAAATCATGAAATGTTGAACCGCTCGAACAATTTTTCCCAAATTCAGTACAACCAACCTTGCTATTATGATACTGTGTTTATAAGAAAAACAGTTAGCAATGAATCTGAAAATTTGGGGAACTTACAGCGTCGACAACGTTTTTTTGAAATTTTTTAAATCGCTGTAAAATTCGTTTTTTTTTTGGCAATTCCATCAAAATTCTCAGATAATGAAAAGCTCGTATAGATTAACATCTGTGCAAAACGAGAGCCCTGTACCTCGAATCGTTCTCGAGTTATGAGCGTTAGAATTTTACAGTTTCATAAAATCCACAAACGCACATCCGGACATTTTTTCTAGACATGATTTTTCGATGTTTATTGACATTGAAATTTGGGAAAAAAAAAATGTCACCATCGAAATGACACCTCGAGTGTCATCCGAGTCGAAGAAAATCCTTTTTCAATATTTCGTTCAATTTTGTCAGTTCGAAATTTCTCGAGCGTCGATTATTTTTGTTAAAACGTCTGTCTCGCGTCGTGGTGGTCAATCGATCACTCGCTCTTTTTTTTTTTTCCAACCGTCGCGCAGTTGCTCAAGTAAATTAATGTTTTATTTTATTTTCATTTCCTTAGTACGATGTTTATTTATACGATTAGGCAAACGCGAATTCTATCGCCTCCGCAACATCCGCTCGACCTTTCGTGAGTGACTCTGCCGCACTTCGCTTTGCCCATACCTTCATACGTTTTACTTATTTATTTCCACTCTACGAAAGCACTTCCACGTGCAACCGAACCGTATTTTTTTTTTATCCTCCCGAAGCTTCGTGTCACGTTTTTCTGTGTGTGTGTGTCTTTCGTACAAAGGAAGTTGTTTGTTTGTTTTTTTTTTTACGTTGTCTGTATTATCATCGAGCGTGCAGATTATTTTCTATTTTATTTGGACGGGACTATCGCGAAGGAATTCTCCCCGGCCACGTGCTTTTCTGTACACCTCGCGCTCTTTTTTCTCTAGTACACACGAGGTGCGTTGTTCTCCCTACTCTCTCGGCCTGTAACGTTGCCCAACGCCCCCCCCCCCCCCCCCCCCCCCCCCCCCCCCCCCCCCCCCCCCCCCCCCCCCCCCCCCCCCCCCCCCCCCCCCCCCCCCAACCCCCACCACACCCCACCACACAAACACAAAAAACACAAAAACAACAATTGCTGGTCAAATGCTCGTCGCGTTATCGCTACACATTGACCGACTCAAATGTCTGGAAATTTTTTTCGTCTTGTCATTTTAAACCGGATTTTCAATCTCGATGCTTATTATTTTTGGCGGGACCAACGCAAATTCTTATGGATCGAGAATTAGGCTGAGATTGTATTTACGCAGTTTTTATTTTTTTATGAGTAAATTGGTGATGATGCTGGAATTCATTTATTTTATGCATTATTTATTCTATTTTATTTATTTAAAACATTCTTTATGTTCTATTTACATAAATTATTGGTAACTATTGAATTTTATGTTCTATTCACAATTATTCATAAAAATTGTTGATAACCTCTGAATTTAATGGTTTATTTACAATTATTCATAAAAATTGTTGATAATCAATGAATATTCGGTTTTATTTACAATTATTCATAAAAATTGTTGATAATCGATGAATATTCGGTTTTATTCACAATTATTCATAAAAATTGTTGATAACCATTGAATTTAATGTTCTATTTACAATTATTTACGAAAATTGTTGATAACTATCGAATGTAATATTTTATTTATAAATATTTACGAAAATTCTTAATAACTATTGAATTTAAGACCGAGAAATTCGCGTTATTCACTAAATGGGCCTCCCAGACCCATGAGTGGTTACCGAGGGCTAAAACAAATGATGGAAATATATTTTCTTTACACTTCGTTTCCATGTTGTTAATATGCACCATTTTTTTGTATTCGTCGTCGTTTTTTCCACCCCACGAATCTTCTCGATGCTTCCGGCAGATTGAGGTCCCCCCAAGCGACACCGAAGCTTGTCCGATCGTCGTGGACGATCGCCACAGACAATTTTTCAAATTTTTTATGAAAAAAAAAAAAAAATATTTCGATCAATAATTTCGATCAATTTCAACAATGCAAATTGCAACATCGTGCCACCTCGAATCTCGTTTGTTTTTTATATTATTTCTGCTCGAGCAAGTGTCTCTCGATTTATTAAAGAGCGAGATTTAGAGAAAAAATGAGAAAAACAATGAAATGATCGTATTAGACTGCTCACGCAGAGTTTTACTGTCAGGTCACGCCTCGATCGTTCCCTTTCTTTTCCGGCGAATATATATCTGCATATTAACGCCATAACGTTTTCATATACGTAGAGGCATGACCCACACTAACTCACGCACGTCAGCGACTCGCCGTGTTCCGCGCCTTCCGCATCCGTAAACAGCTGCTCTGTTTCTGGAATAAAATGAATATCTTTTTTTTCTTTTCTTTTTTCTCTTTTTTTTTCACCGACTCTAAAAATCCAGTTTGGAATTTATCTCGTTCGAACGAGACGGCATCGGACTCTCGTTCGACGATCGAGTTTTATTTATTTTTTTTTTTTTCGATCGCTGTGCGGAATTTCATTCAATTTCGCGGCTAGATCGTTCCATAAGGAAATGTCGTAATTAACGAGGGAAAGTATTTCCGAAAAATTCATTCCGACTTAAATTTTTTTTTTTTCCAACTGGCAAAATTTTTATTTTTATTTTTAATTTTTGATCGCTGCGGAATTTCATTAAATTTCTCGGCTCGATCGGTCCACAAAGGAATGTCATCGAGAGAAAAATCGCTGAAAAAATCAATTTTTTCTTACGATTCGAATTTTTTTTTCCCAACTGGAATATTTTTTGTTTTTTTTCGTCGATTACAATTTAACGAAAAATCGTTTGATCGCCCTCGGGGATGCCAATGTTGGATAAGTTTGGAGCTCCCAAAGCTTCGGTCGGTTTTAAGAGCGTCTGCGGGATTTATTTGACTCGTACTGTTTTCTTTGTTTTTATCGTACAAAGTAAAAGGAGTACTGGGTCGGAGATAAAGCGAGCGAACAGCCGAGAGCTAGGGAATGATGAAGCGCATACGAGAGGAATAAACGAAATCGCGGTCTCGTTGTCTTCTCACGCGATCCTCTCCGAGCGACGGCAGCGTAAAACCCCGACCAAGATGGTGGAGAAGAAACCCCAAACGTTTTTCTCTCTCGCCAATTGGCTCTCTCCCCCTTTCGAGCTCTGCTTCTCGCTCGCTGCTCCTTTAGACTTGAAATGTTTGCCTGTTTAGCCCCCGGGCTCAGAACCTACATGAGAACCATCGCCGCGACTCCCCTCTCCTCTTTCCACACAGACACACATCCGCGTGTTTATTATGAAGCGAGGACCGAGCGAGCGCCCGATCCAGAGCGCTTGCTCAAACTAAACCGTTGCCCAATTTACGATCCTTTCTTTTGCCTCCGTTCAAGGACGAGCCCTCCCTTTTTTTATTATCATAAACTATAACCCACTGCGTTTATCCATCTCGGCGTTAAACAGCCAGACGTCAATAAAAAGACTCTGCCATTTTTCTACTCGCCCCGGAGCCTCGGAAAGCCAAAAAAAAACTTCATTTTCTTTGAGTTTGTCGAAACGTCGACAATTCCCTCCTCCGAGTCCTCTTTTTTCCATTTTTTTCCCGACGAAATCGAGAATTTGGTAGCGTTGTGGACACACATGGGTCTGGGAGACCCGTTGAACGGAAACGTCCATTTTTATACACATCAAACCATTGGTTTTTCGTCCCAGATCAATAAATTGACTCAAGAAATTTGAAGAATTTAAAAAAATTCAACAAATGATCGTTAAAAATTTATATTTTTCGTTGCAAACTTCAACGTCAACGGAAAATTTACATTTTTCGCAGTAAAAAATTCCCCATGCGAAAATCTTTCGATTTTCATTTTTTCCACCGCCCGATCATATTTTACGGAAAAATGAGAAAAACAAAAAACAAATTTTATCAATGTTTGAGAATAATGGGGGGAGTGAATTTTCGATAGTGGGATTTGTAATACAGATATTGGATGTACGTATAATAACATACGGATACGAATGTCACGTCGAGCGTGAAATTACTTGGAGTTTGTGTATTCAGATCGTACGCCATGATCTCATTTCTCTTCGACTCTGATCTGTGCGTTGAAATGACGAAGCCTCGCACGTCCACTTGAGATTAAATTCGATCCTGCAAGTCCTGTGCCAAAAGGCACCAGGACTTGCCTATCGTTCGGGAATTTAAATTGAAATTTTGCTGCTGCTGCTGCTGCTAAAAAAAAAAAAACATTTTTTTTTGTTGATAAATTTTGAATTTATTTACAAAACGAAAATTTCTGGAAAATTTTTGAGCTCGGTCGTTAATGCCCGTGGCATCCAATGAAATATCCTTCTTAGAACTTCCGGTTCTCGCAGTCAGCAACGTTGCACATGACCCAAACGACTTGAACGATTTTTCTCGATCCACTCTCGCCTCACCCTCGTAAGAAATCCATTTTTACTTCCTCCACACACACACACACCTTAGAAGCTTATACATGGCTCCATTATTGGACAAGCTTCGAAGTCGCAAAAAGTTTTCTAAAAGCCTGTGTGAACCTTTCATTTCGTTTTTCCACTTGGTGCATTTTTCCCCGGAGCGTGTAATGGACCGAAAAATAAAAAAATGAGAAAAAATCTATTCGTGGCAGGAAATAATTTTCTGGCTCGGAATAAAATCGAGAAAATTCGTGTCATTTTCTCGTGGGCTCTTGAATTCTTCGACAACTCTCTGTCACTTAATTTTTTCCGCATTCTCTCATTTTTTTCCCAAAAAATTCGATCAATTTTGCGATTTTTTTTTTTGTTTTTTTTTTTTGCAAAATTTTATAAAAATTCGAAATCAAAATGATCGACAAATCTTCACGTCTCAATATATACGCTGATGCTTTTTTTTTCTAACGGACTAGAATTACAAAATGGCGGGGGAAAGAGAGGAACGAGCCTCTGCCGAGTTTATCGATCGACCAGCCACAGTCGCAGCTTCTCTTTAAGTCATCCGGGAATACCGCTCGGATGCTGGATACAGCCGCCATTTTCACTGGCTCCTCTGCCCGCGAATTTCCCATTTTTATTTTTTTTGCTACGAATTTTTTTACCAAAAATGCAAAAAAATCGCATAAAGGAAAATTTTGTGAATCTCTTTTCGAAATTTTCTCGTGAACCCTCGTTTTTTAGAGGAAAAAAGAAAATAATTGCACGTGGGCGAATGGATTTTTGTTTCGGTCGTGAAATTCCTCGATTATTGGACGATCGAGAGCCAATAATATCCGGAAACTTGGGGGGGGGGGGGGGGGGGGGGGGGGTTTCGTTTTAACGGGCGACCCGATACATCGAGTCCTAGGACCTCCGCCCTTTGCCTTGTTTATCGGAAAGTCTTATCTTCTCCAGTCTCGCGACCTTCGTTTCTCTCTCTCTCTCTCTCGTTCTTCTACGAGTCTGAGCAATTTACCGTCAAAGCTTTTCCCGAATTCCCTCCCGAACCACCAACCTTATCCTTCTTTCTCCTTCTCATCCCTTTCCATTTTACACTCAACTTTAAACCCCTTCGCTTTCACTTTATTGACAAGTCAGCCCAGACTCTCTCAGTCACGATCACCAATTCTCTTTTTGCCTCGAGCTTTGTCTCCTCACGTCCAGACTCATTCACAAGTTTCCCTTTCCAAAACAATTGCCCAATCGATTTTCTACACAAATTTCCTTTTTTTTTTTGATAGTTTGCTGGCGACGAAAAAATTTGTCGAGATTTTGACTCGCAGAGGACGCGAACTGGGATCGAAAGGACCCCAGGCGACTTTTTATCGTTTTACCCCATTTTTCGCTGATTTTTTCGACTTTCAGTAAAATTCTCCCGGCTTACGTGATTCTGCATTAAAAAACAAAAATAATGAGCCCAAGTTGAACTATTTTCGTTAAATTTTACCGGAGATATGAATTTTTCAAAATTTGGATAATTTTTTATCTTTTTTTTTAATAGATTTTACCGAATTTTGGACTAATTTTTTTGACTTGAAGAAATCGTAGGAAAGAACAAATATTTGAGGGAGAAAAAGAGCACAGTGCGTCTGTGCGGGCTCGACGCGTTCGTCTTTGCTTCTCTCGTTTTCTTTCCAATCAAAAGGTTATGCGAGATGAAAAGTTTGGTTACGGAGGATGAGGCAGGAGGAGGGGGTGAAGAAGAGCAGAGAGAAGAGAGTCGAGCATTGAGCGGAATGAGCGAGTAACGATAACGTGAGTGGGGTCATCAAGGGCTATCGGACTATGAAGAAACGTTGCGTACAGTATCGTTGAAAATTTTAAGAGCATAGGAATCGTGTCGATCCGCAACCACGACGAGGAAACACATTTTTTTTCTATTTATATATTTCATCCTCGTGAGTTATTTCCCCATAAGCAAAAAGCGAAAAAATCTAATTGAAAATATTGAATATCCGACCGAAAGTTTTCGAAAGGAAAAAAAAAGCATAGCTATCGAAATGCGTCGCGGACGCAAGCAATTAAGTCAAGATGGACCAATCTGGACCAATTTTTGTCTTCCCTCTCTCTTCTCTCCTTCCTTTTTATAATTGCCTCATACGAACAAAGAGTTTGTCTGTCCGCTGGCAACTTATTTGCCACTAACGTTACCCTCTCAATCCGGCGCAGCTTTTATTCCCCAAGACGATTTTTTTCAACTCGATCTCTGGGTTTTTTGCTGCATCTTTTTATTTTTGTATCTCCACAGCGAGCTCTCTGTTCGCTCGCCAATTATTACCGAAAAAATATCATTTTTTATCAAACCAACTTTTATGGAGTGAATTAAAATTCTTATCAATACGTTTCTTTGGTCAATTGGGACTTGAAATATATTCAAAGTATTCCAACCTTCCGTAATTAGCAATATAACAATAATAATAATCCCAACAGCCACGAAATGGGCGAAAATTTGCACTGGGGAAAACTTCAGCCCGCGTGGCGGAGGGGCTTTCCTCATAATAATTCCGGATTATTGTTTTTCCCGAAAATATAACTCGTTATCTTCAATTCCGCGTTATTTGAATGTCGATACCTCAATTAGTATTAAAATGGCGTTAAAACGAAAAACAACGGATTTTCATCAAAATTTTACTCGTGAATTTCACCATTTTTTTCGCTAAAACTTGTACTTTTTTATTTGCTTTGACGATTCCAATCGATGGCCCAGCATTCGCTACCCCTAAAAAGTACCCCTTTAGCTCGCAATCGGTACAAGCGTCGATGAGTCAGAACGTTTCGAAAAATTGCAAAGCAAATTTGCACGAATAATAACAATAATAATAAAAAATAATAATGATGAGAAAATTAATAATTTCGCATAATTTTCATGGAAAAATATAATAAATAGACTTTTTAATGTTCATTCATGCAACTGTCTATCTTTTCATCCCTTATACCGATCCGTGGAGCAGCCATTGAGTTGGGCAAATGGGATTTACGTAGCTCCCGATATTAAAACGCGAATGAAATTTACGACTAAAGTCCATCCACGTGGGACACTCAACGTGCATGCTCACGTCTATGTACGAGGCATTTTGCCTCGAAGCGACACCTCCTCGAGGAGTTCCATTTTATCTCGTTTTTTTCTCGCTGAATGGTTCGCCTGATTTGCTCGAAATATGTCGGTGACGAAAAATTCAGGAAATTTATATTTTCCATCTCATATCGACAATGCAACGGAACTCGGGCATTTCGTTGCATTCGTAAAATCAAGAAATTTATTCATTCGCAATGACACAAAGTCAGAGAAAAATTTGACACTTTTTTTTATTTGTCAAATTAAAATTCGTGTAGTGACGATCGCAGGGCACACATACGGCTGTCCGGTGGGCATAGTTTACGCTTCTATTTACGTTACGATATACTACGAGGCGTCTATTATCGCCGCTGACAACACATATATTCCTATAAATGGTATACATTGAAACACATACTTGCTAGTTGGCGAGAATCGATAATCGAAGCATGCGCCTATCTATCCTTTTTGTCACGTTGCTTTGTCATTCTTCTTCTTCACAGTCGATTATATACCAACAAAATGTTTTTATTTCAAGTTTATTTAACGCCAAACTATAGAACTATGAAAACACGACGAATTCGTCTCTAGGAATGGGCAACTTTTATCTCCCGATTTTCGACAACAACGAGAAAACGTCATCGCTCGTATTTTCTCGGTGCTTTTGCCCCCCGACGGCAAATCGTTTTTACCTGTTCCGGCAAATTGGGCTCAAAATAAGACCGAAAATTTTAAAAAAATCATATCTTCGGTAGAATTGAACGAAAAAAATCCAATTTGGACTCTTTTTTTTCCTTTTTTCATACAGAATTTCGTAAGCCTGTGGGAATTTTGCTGATTGACAAAAAAATAGTGAAACATGTGGGAAAACGATAAAAAATGTTGAAAATTACCAAAATTTTGAAAAATTCATATCTCCGGTTGAATTGAACCAAAAAAAATTCAACTTGAGCTCATTCTTTTTGTTTTTAAATGCAGAATCTCGTGGGCCTGTGGGCAAATCTGCTGAAAGTTGAAAAAATCATTAAAAATGTGGTAAAACGATAAAAAAGCTTGAACGTGATAATGCCACGAGTTATTTACGTTGGACTAACCGAAGGCGTTTGTTTTGGTTCGCTCGAATATTGCTTACAGATAATATTCACCCCACCCCCGAGAGGGCGTGCCTGTTCCATTAATATCTATATAGTTAGAGACTCGAGAAATGCTCTTGGTCTAATCCTGGTGAGAATTCTCATTGGATTCCCACCAGGATCCGATGAGGAGGGCGAATTTCGAGATCCGCGGTCGTCTCGGTATTCTCCGAGAATTCGAGAATGCATTCTCGCTCATCCCCTCTCGCCACTTAGCTCTCTCTCTCTCTCTATCTCTCTGTCAGAGACGTTCTGGCCTCGGGATTAGACTCTCAGGGCTCAGTGCCAATGCCAACGTCCCCTCGGATCTGTCCCTCATCGTATTCCTCCTTAACCTCCCCCTCTCTCCTCCCTCGTTCGCCCAAAAATAATTTCACGAGTTCATTTCATTTCCCATACCTCGCCGAAAATATTTTTCCTAAAAAAAATAATGTTCTCTCTTAACGAAACGTTTTCTCGTGTCCTCGGGCGGGGTGACTCGGAATTTATGGAATTTAGCAATAATCTTCATGCCTTGATATTCATGTTTAAAGAGAAATTGAATTTTACGTTCATTCGGGACGAGCCTCGCCAAGTTATCACCTCGATTTACCCTTTTTTTTCTTCTTTTTTTATTCCCCAAGACATGTTCAACAAGCTTTTCCGTATCGCTCTAGCTCCAAGTTGTCTCAGGCTCACCCTCGCCACCGTTTTATCTATTCCGTTCGATCGATCCGTGCCAGGTAAACCATCCCCTTCTCTTCCTCCTCCTCCCCCTCCTCCTCTTGCTCGCTACTGCTGCTGCTGCTGCTGCTGCTGCTGCGTAGTGGTAGAGACGCTATAGCGAGCTTTAATTCAACGTCCTCATACAGGGTGGCTCCTCAATCCATGAGGCTGAAGTTTGCATCGACGCAATGCCACGAAATAAAAAAAAAAACAAAGAAGAAAAAAAAATTATTCGTCACTTTTTTTTCGACTTTTTTTTTCTTAATTTGTCTCTTGCACTTTTTGGGCCTTACGAATGGATTCGTGAAATGAAAAGTGACGAATCATTACATTTATTTATTTTCCTTCGTGCAATTTATTTGTTTTTATTTATTTTATTTGATTTATTTATTTTATTTATTTTATTTATTTTATTTATTTTATTTATTTTATTTATTTATTTATTTCATTTATTTATTTCATTTATTTATTTCATTCATTATTAATATCGATGGTCAGGACACTCTGTAAGTTCGTAGGAGAGCTCACAAATACGAGAATGTATGTGGGTATGAGTTGGGAGTAGCTGTATTAGACAGACAATGCCTGTATTTCCAAGGCTTATTCCCCTATGATCAGAGCTGAGTTTATCAGTGTGCAACACTACGGGGGCGAAGGGTCTCGCTTTGATATTAAACGAGGGATCCGTTATACGAGTCCTATGTCGTATATTATTCCAACTCGAAATTCTATCCCTTGGGACGCGTGTATAGAGAGACCCCGTATAGACCGACTAAATTAAAGAGATTTCTTTTATTTATAGAAACTACTCGCATTCATATTGCACGCTGGTGATCGTATTATTGATTTTTTTTTTAATTTTTTTTTTGTTTTTTTTTTAACCAACACAGAGACCGATAAAGAGGAAAAAAAATAAACATTATTATTCGTGTCCTTATGGCTTTTTCCAACTCTCGGCGCTTTGACCCTCTTTCATGATTCCTGTGAGCCTCATCCCTAGAGTGCCTCGTCACAGTTACTTTTCCCTAATGCATTGCTGCTGTGGTGAATGTCGCCGAAGGTCGCAACGGCCAGAGAAATATACAGAAAAATTCAACTTTCCAATGGCAAAAAAGTCTGCTCCACCATTTTTGACGAATTCTTTCCGAAAATTTTCGCACGCTCCTTGAAAAATTCTAATTCATCAAAATTTATAATTGCAGGAAAGGAATTGATTTTCTTTTTAGGAGATTAATGACGCAATGATTTTTTTTTTTTTTTATTTATTCAAATGCATCGTCGAGATGAATTTTTCGTAAGGACTGCAGTGGAGTTTAATTTATTTTCTCGGCTTGCAAATCCAAGTCGAGAAGGGAACATTGTTTGCTGATTTTTAATGTTGACCTTGAACTTTTTTTTTTTTTTTTTTTTTTTTTTTTTTTTTTTTTTTTTTTTTTTTTTTTTTTTTTTTTT